>JAKSYS010000129.1:0-112139 GCA_022925895.1 Fragilaria crotonensis
GTCTGCAATTCCTGTCACCAGCGGGAACTCCTGCCACAACAGGACTTTCCGACTTGCGACCGCCGCGTCGGGTTAGTGAGTAGTACTGCTGATGTAGTATGTAGTCGTGTACTATGAAAGTAAAGGTTGGTGGAACGGCGCTTTTACTATGCTGCCGTACCCGCAAACCTCGGGGGTGCCTCCTAGTTCCGTTCTTAACTTGTGGGAGGCACCTCCTCGGCCACTGGGGCCTGTGGAGCAAGTATGGGTGGGACGCCGGCGTCGGCGGAGATGGGTGGGCAGTTGAGGCGGTAGTCGCCGCCACGCAGCATGATGGCGGCGACGCCTGCCATCAGCACCGGTTGGGCTTGGACGTGCAGGTAGCGGTACTTCTCGTCCGAGCGCCAGCGGCCGATGAGCCGGATACGGTCGGAGTCGATGCCACCGCAGAGCATGGCCATGGCGACGCCTGCGCGCGTCGAGCAGGCAGAGATGTCGCGCGGCGAAAAGTCCGTTAGGGACGAGGGGAGGAGCGCAACCGCGAATCGGAGTAGGGACGTGACGTTGGTGGGGAGAACGACGAACCGCCAGCGGGCCGTCGCAGACGAGCGATATGCATTAAGAGGCGTGGTGGGGGTGACGCCCACGAGCCGCAGGTGGAGGAGGCGACGGGTGAGGGCGGCGACCGGGCAGAGGGTGAGGTGGCCGCTGCTGCCGTGGCCCAAGGTCTCGCGTCGGTCTGCGGTGTGCCGCTGTAATCCCCGGGGCGCAAGAGGAAGTAGAACGCCAACAGAAGATAATCGCCAGCCGCGTGCTGGGTCGGAGAATCGTTGCGCATGATGCAGGACAAGGAGGGGAAGGGGTTTCACACGCAAAGAAGGGTGGTCGGACTTCTTCCAAGAATGGAAGAGCGCGTGCAAGCGGAAGTCAACGTCGCCGATCGTGTTCAGGCGAGGGTCCACGGCCCCCACCCGGGTAAACGCCTGCGCCACGTGGCGTACGGCGTCCTCCACGGTGCGAGACCGGACGGGCCGATCGCTCGGCGCGATGCGCCCGGTGCGATACTGGTGAGCGAAGAGAAGGAGGATGGGGACGTGGTCTCCAGGGATGTCGCGGAGGTCGGTGCGGATGCCGCTGTCGACGCAGAAACGTTCCCAGATACGCCAGGTGGCGGAGGCGGAGGCGCAGCGATGCGGAGATTGGTTGGAATGGAGCGCCGTCGTGATAGCGCGCCAATCACTGTCGAGTACATCGCGAGATCAAGGGTCTGCAATTGCCACGAGGCGCCCTGTGGGTAGGTCAAAGAGAAATGCGTGAGAAGTGAATCATCGTTGAGATGCCACAGGCGACTGGCATCATCTGCCATCACATTCACGCTTCCAGGGATGTGATCGTGTTGTGGAACGTAACGGTGGTGGTGTTGGTGTAAAGCCCCCAGACGCAAAAGGTAGGCACGGGCCGTGCTGCTGGCTGGCCGTGGCGGATCCTTTGGATGCCCGTGCAAGCGAGGCGCGGTTGTCGCCACCGAGCCATCTCGATGTGTCGTCATCTACGCCGAACCAAGGAGGTGCATGCCGAAGCCAGGGGGCAGGAGCTGACACAGCCTCTGCCTCCTGGCGTTCCCATCAGGTGCTGGCCGCTGTCGCACCCGGGGCAGACGTAGTCGGGAGGTGAGTGCGGACGTGGGCCAAGAGTCGTGTGCGTTCGGCAGTAGTGGCGAACGGGCGGTGCGTGGCTGCACGCCCGCAGTTCGAATAACAACCGCCCCGACCCCACCAAGACACGCAGAACTCATGTCCGGCGTTGTTGGTAGGTGGCGGATGCGCGCGCAGGAGCTCCCTCATCTGCGGACGCAGTTGTAACGCGTCAAACTCTGCGTCCCGGGCGAGGTTGACGACGCATGTACTCGACATGCCACTAGTCGCGGCTGTACTGCCCCTTGCGCCACGGCTTCCAGTGGTGGAGGTTAGTCCCGACGTGCTCGTAGCCGTTGATGCACGCGTGGTCCTGGTGGCAATAGAGACCGCGCCCGCCGGTGCGAGCGTAGTCGGAATCGGCTCTATAGTATCTGATGTTGGCAAGGGTAGCCATTCCGAGGACATGTGGAACGAACCCCGCTGGAGACACCGATGCAATGCCTGGAGGTGAGGTAACTCGCGCAGTGGTGCTATTGCCGACCTGCAAGGCCTGCATGTACTTGTAGACGTTGATTCGGACATGACGGACTATATGCGCAGGGTACACCTCGTACCAGGGCGTCCCTCTCAACGCTTGGTGTTGCCCAAGGTAAAGTGGAAGGCGCTCGTTGAATGTGTTTGCCAGCATCCACATACACGTTACAAAAGGATTCGAGGCTCCCGGACCTTGGAATAAGACATGTGCCAAGACTGCGAACCGCTGCAGTGTATAGCTGACTTGGTTTAGGTCGAGCGGCAGCTTGATCTCTCCTTTTCTTGTATGTCTCGGATGTCCGCCAGGTACGCATTGGCCACTCCTTGATCCAGTTGATTCGCAACCGTGGCGTTATCCATGGCGCGATAGTGGTCTTCTGTACCAGAGTAGGTTACCAGGAAGGGTTGGCAGCCTGCGGCGAGGTCGTCGGGTCCGCCGTGGCCTGCGAAGTTGAGGTTGGCCACCATCTGTTTAATCGCCGTGGTGACCACTGGGCAGTACACATCGGGAGTAAGGCCGCGTCCCGTGCAGACTCGGGTCAACTCCTGTTGGAGAATCGACTGTTGTTCCCCTTTTCCGCCGCGGGCCAAACGGCCCCAGAGAGGTGCCAGCTCTTCTACTGTTGAGACGTGGCAGTAGCGCTGCAACAGCGGGTAGGTCTCGCGATATGCGTCTTGCACACCTTTAGGTTCCCGGGCACCGTGGTTCCCCACTCCTAAATTCTCGGCCAACTGGTGCACCGCGGCTAGCATCGGTTCCATTCCGGGCTGGGCCGCCATTGTAGTCCCCAGCCCTTGCTGCCCTGGGAGATCATGCAACACCTTAGCTGCAACGTAGTCGCTGATCGCGGTCGCTAGGAGGAGCAAGGGGGAATGTCTGCGCTACCGCCGGGAGCGCTGCGAGATCCCCTCCTCCTCCACGGGCTGTGCAGGCTACACGCAGCCAGGCCAGCACATCCGAGCACGCATCAAGAGTGTCGTCTGAAGCAAACGTCCCGTACAACTCCTGAAATGCAGTGTCCGGGGACACCCCATCTCGATGCACCAGTGCCGCCGCATACTTGGTGGGGATAATTTGTGTGATGCGTGGGCGAACTAGCTCCGCGTCTGCCGCATAGGGGCCAAGATATGTTCCTGGCGGTGCCGCTGCTAGTTGGTCGGGCATCCCTGCAACGGTAAGTACTCGAATGCCTGCACCTCCGATGAGGGCGAAGTGGGAGTTGTCGACTTCCACCTCTGGTATCTGGGCTGCTCGTACATCTCCGAGGAGTGCCATGCTGAGGTCCACCGGTCCTCCCCCCGAGTCCGCCGCCGGGAAAATCAAAGTAGCGCATCATTCTGTGAAGCACACTTACCTCAACAGTAGTACCCTTCGAGCGTGCGAGGCATAAGAAGGTCATCGAACGGCAATCACTGACCGCAAACGTCTGCTCTCGGAGATGGGAGGGCGTCGGCTCTTGCCGCCTCCCGCCATTTTGGTAAACCGGTAGCTAGCCACCAATCTCTCGGGATCCGGCTCGCCAACTTGGTGGCTGGCTGAGACGTAGAGCTCACGACAACTACCTGGACGCCCCCCCTCGATTTCGATGGGTGGTTGCTGTGCCATGATTGACGAAGTGGTTGTGCCAGTAGAGTCTTGTGCCAGCAACAGGTAAACTAAGCTAGAGGTTTGCTTCTAGTCTCACCTGGGCCCGCTGCTCTGCTCAGAGCCGCGTTGCCCTCGTAGACTGATCGGGTTGCTGAACCCAAAGAATGACTCTATCGTTTGGTGCTTTCAAAGCGTCGCTGGGAAATTGGTGCTGACGTGTGTCGGCGTATACGTAAGCCCGTCTTGCAATTGCTCCGTCTGCAATTCCTGTCACCAGTGGGCAGATGTAGTCAGAGGTACATCGAACGCTAGTTCAACTGAACGTAAGGCTGAGAAGGAAAGTAGAACTAATTCGTTTTGAGATATCATTCTCTCGAAACAATCCAGCAACTAGAACAAGTTTGATTGACTTCTGTTTCTCAGTGCTAATATCTCCGCTAGAATCACCACAAGAAGATGTGCTCGGTTAAGGACCCTGTGCGGTGGTAGAATCAGGTTTTACAACATTGTTTCGAGAGAAAAGTGTCAAATTCCGAGGACATATGGAAAACGAGAGAAGGATACAAGAATTAACGAGTGCTTTGAAGACACTCAAGCTACACGAAGCTGAACTCACGGCACAGCTAAAGGAGGCTCTCGAGAGTAAGGACAAGCAAAAGAGACAAGAAGTTGGGTAACACTCACGAAGCAAGCATACCCACAAGACGTGAGTGGAAACGTGACGAACAAAGTTTCTGCCAAGGAGACAGGATCTGGATCAAGAACAAACTACACAAGCCGGCCACTTGGATCAACAAGTTTGAGTGGAACAAGAAAGAAGGGAAAACGGCTACCGTGACGGAAGATATAGTTAGAGGACCAGGAGAGCAGGTTCACTTCCTTACAGATAGCGGAGTCCGTACGTGGCGGGCCCCCAACAACGTGTGCCTCATGACACCGACCGAACAAAACGACTCCGTTGCCAACACCGCCATCAGTGCCGCTACGGACACAAGCAGGACCGGTACCAGCACCACCCCAGCGACTCCACGAACCGGACAAGGAGCAGGGGAGAGGAGGACGGAACCGAACCGGCGCCTCGTCCGGACGAGGCCAGCAGGGAAGGACATCCCACCGACCGACACTTACCAATTTCAAGGGTGACACCGAAGGCATGAATGCCAACGTGTTCGAATGCTTTGAAGAGCAAACCGACCGCAGGCAGTTCACGAAAACACTAGAGGCACCCGAAGCGTACATCAAAAAGATTTTAAAGTTTGCCGAGGACATGACCGCTCTCTTCGCTGACGAAATGGAGGAACCACGGCTTGAGTTGCCCACGGAACTTGATCCGGGGGCCTCCACCGTTGAAAACGCCATATGGGATGAGGAATTGCGCGAGTTCGTAAAGAGAAAGGGAGCTTTCAAAGGGAACCTCGCGACCATACAAGTTGTCGTACTCGGTCAATGTAGCGAATCCATGAAGAAAAGCTCCGGTCACTGGAAGCCTTCAAACTGGAGACAAAAGGAACAACTGCTGCAACAGATCCGGTCAATCACCCTCCAATTTGACGAAAAGAAGAACGGCTTCATCTCCATCATGAACGCCCAACGCAGTTTTCTAAACTGCAAGCAGCACCCAGGGCAGTCCCCCGCCTCGTACCTTACGACCTCCGTGCGTGGGCAGTCACGATCACCCAACAAGGCGGCAGCATCGCTGCCAACCACAGGCTCATCCCCGCCAAAGATTAAGACGGCAGGGACCTCTCCGAAGAAGATCGACAGAACAGGGCTTACGACAAGACGTTTGCCATTGCTCTCGTGACCGGCGCGGACCCCTCCAAGTATGGCACTCTTTTCGCTCACCTCTCGAACCAGTACGCAATGGGGCGGGACGAGTACCCATGCGATGAAACAGCAGCCTACAATCTGCTCGTGAATTATCGAACCCCCGAGAACGCTGCGAGGCCACGTGCATCCAACAACCATAACAGCCCCTCGACAGCACCCGCGACACAAGGACCACCAGCTGGCAGGGGCATCACTTGTGCGCAGCACGGCGCCGTGGCCGGGAACAACGGTCTCACACGACGGCATCGAGTGCTACCATTGCCACAGCATAGGGCACTACGCATCGAACTGCCCCACGGCCGGCGACACGACTACGATGTCCGGGACGACCTTCACCCAGTATGCCTACATGCTGGCGCAAGCACAGAACGCCTCTGGCATCGACCCCAGTGGATCCTTCTCGACTCGCAATCCACCATTTCGGTTTTCAACAATGCTTCCATGTTGACAAATATCCGGAAGAGCGACCACACCCTGCGTGCCCTCACGAACGGTGGACACCAGGACTCGGACATGATTGGCAACTTCCACAACCTCGGGCTGTTTGGTACAACCCTCACTCCATCGCCAACATACTCGCTTGCCGACGTGCCAAAGTTTTGCCGCGTGACCCTAGATACCTTGGAAGAACCATCCATCTGTGTGCATCGCATCGATGGCAGCATCATAAAGTTCGCGGAACATGGCTCTGGCCTATATGTGTACAACTCTGCCGCCCGTAAGCATCCTACTACTACTAGTGAGTGTGTTAATGCCTACACCATGATCTCCACTGTAGCAGCCCAAAAGCTGTTCTTCCAAATGCCAAGTTGCAGCAGCAGACACTGCCCGCAAACTCTATCGGAAACTTGACGCCCAGGTGAAGCAGAGTTCTACTCCATCCTCACCAAGAACTTGATCTGGAACTGTCCCGTCACCCTGATGATGCACGGCGGGTCACCCACATCTACGGCCCCGACGTGGCCACACTCAAAGGAAAGACGACCCGCACAGCCGCTGCGCCTCGCGCACCCACCTTTGAGGCCGTCCCACTTCCGGCACCCGTCACCATGCACCACCGGAACGTCACGCTATGCGTGGACTTCTTCGTGCAAGGTATCTGTTTCCTCCACACTATTTCCCGCGGCATCGGTTTCCGGACCGTCACCAACGTCGCCGACCGCACCCACAAGACCATCCTCGCAGAACTCAAGGCGGTCATCCACATCTACAGCTCTCGCGGCCTCACCGTCTGCGACATCCACACCGACAACGAATTTGACTGCGTCCGCGACGACGTTCGCCCCATCGACATGAATACTGTCACCACCGACAGCCACGTCGGTGAAATCGAACGCTCCATCCGTACGATTAAGGAGCGTCTCCGCTGCTGCGTGCATGGTCTCCCTTTCCGGCACCTTCCCAAAATCATGATCACCCACATGGTCAATGACTCTGTCCGCTGCCTCAATCAGTTTCCCCATGCAACTGGCATCTCTGCCACCATGAGTCCCTCCATCATCGTCACGGGCACTGCCACCCCGGACTACAACGCGATGCGCGTAGAACTCGGTACCTACAATGTGCAAGTGTTCGAGGACAACGACCCCAGCAGCAACACCCCGCGAAGCCGCTCGCTAGGCGCCATCGCCCTCTGCCCCACGGGGAACGCACAAGGCAACTACTACCTCATGTCCCTGGCCACTGGTTCTCGCATTTCCCGGCACAACTGGACCGTACTCCCTGTTCCCGACACTGCCATAGCTCGCGTAGAAGTGCTTGCACTGCACGAGGGACGGCCTCTGATACAAGACCGCGGCCTCGTTATTGAGTGGCGTCCCGACCACCCCATCGACGACACCGAGTACGACCGCGACTATGCTCCTTCTACCGTTGGCCCCACTGACGTTTTTGATGCCGCTGAATATGACCCCATCGAGCCCGACGAACTTGATGTTCTCGGCGCACCCCACGATGACCCAGATCCATTTCCTGACCCGGACCAAGGAGCGGCTGGGGGCGACGACGACGACGACAACGTCCTAGGCAACAGCGACGAGGAAACATTCGACGCGTTCGATAACAACGGCGAGGACGACGACCCTCCGGACGATGACGATGACCATAACGGATACGTCACGAATTACGACCACACGGAAGAGGCGCAGGCACCAGGAGGAGTGGACAGACAAGAAATCACAAACCAAGGAGCGGATGCGAACCGACAGGCGCAAGGAGCAGACGGACACCAGGCGCAAGGAGCGGACGGACGTGAGGCAGCCCAAACGGCGTACTACAACCTGCGTCCCAGAGCACCGGCACACCAAGGCTTCAAAGATGCCATGGACATGCCCCACGACGGGAAGTCCTACTACCCCCCGATGCAACTCCTGCAGCAAGCACTGCGACAAGAATCACAGACCACCTCGGAAATCAACAAAAATCACTACCCCCCAACACAGATACTGCAACACGCATTGCGCCATGCGTCGCGAACCGCTCTGGAGACCAAGAAACGGTTCGTCTTCGAATTTATCCTGGCCCAAATGGCCACAACCTGCACAAAATGTCCGAACGAGCCGGCTTAAGCGGCCCTCATGACCGAATTCTAACAGCTCGAGAACCTGGACGTTTATGAGCCGCTTGACCCAACGAAACTGACAAGGAAGAAACAGAAGCGAGCAGCGATACGAGCCCTAAACAGGTTTAAGGAAAAGAGGGATGGGACACTCAAAGGGCGGACGTGCGCCGATGGGCGATCCCAACGGAACCTATACGACAACAAGTCGCAGACTGCGTCCACCGACGCACTCCTACTGACCATCATCATAGACGCGTATGAGGCCAGAGACGTTGGCACGGCCGACGTTGTCGGTGCTGACCTCAAGGCACTCATGGATGACTTCGTCATCATGACGTTTGTTGGGCCATCGGTGAGGATGCTCTGCAAATTGAACCCCGACCATGAGCGTTTTGTCACCATGGAGAACGGCGTTGAGGTCCTCTACGTGCGCCTGATCAAGGCACTTTATGGGTGCGTCAAGTCGGCCCTCCTATGGTATGAATTGTTCGTCGGAAACCTGAAGGACATGGGTTTCGAATTGAACCCGTATGATTCGTGTGTCGCCAACTGCGTGATAGAGGGAAAACATTGCACTGTGGCATGGTACGTGGATGATACGAAGATCTCACACGTAAACCCTGACGTGGTCACCAGGGTTATCCAGGAACTCGAGAAACGATTCGATAAAATGACCGTCACCCGAGGACGAGAGCACACTTTCCTGGGGATGCGCATCCGACGATACACCGATGAGAACACTGCAGTCATCACGATGAAGGATTACCTGGAGGAAGCGATCGCAGAATCGGGCCTCGACATATCAAGACCCGCATCGACACCGGCGACCAGGACCCTATTCGAGGTTGACGACACCTCTGAACCACTGAGTAGGGAGGAAAGTGAGGCTTTCCACAGTGTGTCGGCAAAGCTGCTATACGTATCGCTCCGCGCACGAGTGGACCAACTACTTGCCATTGCTTTTTTGTGTACACGCGTGTCCAAGAGCACGAAGCAGGATCAGTCCAAACTCAAAAGAGTTCTCCAGTACATTAAGGGGACTATGGACCTCGCGTACACCGTTGGTGCCGACGACATGGCCAGGATCCGCACGTGGGTTGACGCATCGTATGCCGTACACCCGGACATGAGTAGCCACACTGGTGGCACGATGTCTTTCGGTCGTGGGAGCATCCTATGCAAATCCTCCAAGCAGAAGCTCAACACGAAAAGCTCCACCGAGGCCGAGTTCGTCGGCGCGCGCGACTACCTCCCTAACACCAGCCATCTGGGTCAAGAACTTCCTGGAAGCACTGGGCTACAAAACTGAAGAGAACGTGTTCGAACAAGAAGACAACGAGAGCGCCATCCATCTCGAAAAGAACGGGCGCACGTCCGCTGGACCCAAGTCCCGTCACATTAACGTTAGTTATTTTGGATGAAGGACAGGGTCAAAAGCGAGGGAATCGAAGTCCGACACTGCCCCACCCTGCAGATGGTTGGCGACTTCTTCACGAAGCCGCTACAAGGTGCCCTGTTCAAGAAGTTTCGGGATGTAATTATGGGCGATAAACGATAAACACATGAATACACTTGCCATCGAACGACCTATGCCGGCCGAGGAGCGTGTCGAAGGTACTGGACAGCCGGACGACGGTACGAGCGAATGCACAAACAAACAGACCAGTAACGATGCAACTATGACAGTAGTGGAAGCTACGTTGCCCTCGTGGGCAGATGTAGTCAGAGCGACGTCGAACGCTAGTTCAACTGAATGGAAGGCTGAGAAGGAAAGTAGAACTAATATGTTTCGAGTTTCGAGAGATCATTCTCTCGAAACAATCCAGCAACTAGAACTAGTTTGATTGACTTCTGTTTCTCAGCGCTAATATCTCCGCTAGTAGAATGATACAGTACATCCATGCATATGAGCATATGTGTATATCAGTATATCCCATGTTCCAGGTATGCATACGTAAATGCGGTACGTGTACTATGTACCAGGACCGGTACTTGTACTACTAGTACCTCGTACGGATATGGCATATGCATATGATACATCCTTTCGACCTTCCGTTCAGCAATTCACAACCATCTCACCCATCCTGGAGTCATTGTAGCAACATCAGAGCAAGTATGGCAGCTCGTCCAAAGATTTTGCTGCTGGGCGATTCCTTGACGCAGCTGGGTTGGGATGGGTGGGTGGGACAGCTTGCGCATGTCTACCAGCGCCGTGCAGATGTTGTGAACCGAGGTATGTCGGGTTACAATACCAAATGGTTTTCGGAGTACACCAAGACAAGTGATGTGTGGCTGCAGGGCACAGTTACGCTCGTTGTGATTTTCTTCGGCGCCAATGACTCTTCCGATGCAATTTTAAATCCTCGGCATCATATTCCACTTGATGAGTTCAAGCAGAATCTGGAGAAACTGGTTCAACTCTGTGAAGCGCACTACGGGAAGGACGTAGACATTATTATGGTGACTGCTCCTCCTGTTGTGCATCATCAACGACTTATGTTTCAAAAGGAGCGCTTTGGTGACAAGGCAACTGGTGAATTGGAGCGTAATATGGAACTATCCGAGAGATACGCGCAGGCCGCTCTCGATGTGGCAAACAAGGTGAATCGACCCAGCATTCATCTTTGGAAACTGATGCAAGAGCATGAAAATTGGGAATCTTTCTTCGTCGATGGCTTGCACTTTTCTGCCCAGGGCAGCGACTTTGTCGCAAAGGCAATTCTGTCGCAAATAAAGTTATCGATTCCATATCTTTTTGTTCACCCCTGCCCTATCACCAAGCAATGGGCCAATACAGCGTCAAGTTGTGAGGCGTTGCTACATGACGGACCCTATCACGATGATATTGATCATTCGAATCACATGAGCGCATTCCAAGAGCACAAGAAGAGGTAGAGTCTAATCAGGGAAAGGTTACTCCACGAAGTAACCTTGTTCCTCATTCTGATAATTGTAGCGCTCACTTCGTAGGCTGTGAGTTCATTCCACCCTAGTATCGTTTGTTGAATCCACTACGATGCTATGGTTTACAAGCTGTCATAATTCGAAGCCTCGCCGAGCATCCATGAGGGATGGAGAAGCTGGTAGTGATATGTCTTGTGTATGAAAATTACGTTGCCGAGTGGTCATTACGACAGTGAACAACGGGCAACAAGGTGATGACTGTGGTGACAATGAAATGAGAAAAAAAAGTACACAGCAAGGACAACATAATCAGTGCCAAAACATGTTTGGGCAATGGAGTGATGGGGTCTGAGCAGATTTGATTAGTTACGCAGATTGGTTGTGAATGCCCATCAAGGAAAATGTACCACCTGCAGAGGATGAGGTTCTTCAAAAACATATCCATGAGACAGCTAAATCCCACTCCAGAGTGGCAAATCCACCAATGTGACCCAAATAGCTTTCTTCAATAACCTACAAGTTGCTTGCGACTTTGATCTAGTATAAAAGAGCTATCTAATGATCTAAAAACATGTCCTGACCTGTTTGGAGGGCACTTTGTCCTACCAGCCAGTCAACTTACCTTGGACTTCCAGGACTAGCTTCCCACAACCAATGCTTCCATCGGTGGCAAGCATGTCCATATACCTGGCCTCATCATGGGATCCGTTCCAGTCCCCTCAGAGTGGGCATCATAGATAATGAAGTTGATCCAGATTCAATCATGCCAGGCAACATCCCATGCATGTCCACTCAGCAACACAACATCATCATGATTCTGTGGACATTGCAATCATCCACAACGGGGGAGTTAGTGCTGGTTCCACATATGTGTACTTCCATTCATGTGGTGTCCATTTTACACATAACTAGACCAGCCACAGAAAACACAACAATCTTGGCTGTGGTCCCAAAAGGCACTTAGTCAGAAGATCCGCTAAGTTGATTTCTACTATCTTCCTAGGATTTCTCCCAATTCCCCTTGCCTGCACTTCACATTGCACTCAATAGTAGTAGACAATTGCATTATGGTACTTGTTCAGCATTGACTTACTAGGCATGGTCTCCGATTCATTTTAACAGAGTACGTCGCACACCCCTCGCCGACCTGCTTAGGGCAAAATGTAGGGTATCAAGACCTTGTAGACCAGTTCCTGTGAGACCCTCTCCCTATCATAGTACGGCGGTTCCGCAAAAAAAACGACTCGCTTGGCAGTCGGGTTAGGACTTAGGACAAGACCGTCGCGATAGAGAAGGGCAAACACAGAAACTAGAAGGCACAGCGCGTTGCGATACTGATATGATTGTGCGTTTTGTGTTGTGTTGGCGTTAGTGTTGTGGCTAAGTATAACCTTCTGCCCCTTCACCCTTACAATCAATTGGACCGGCAAGAATGAGATTGAGATTGAGGTTATGCATAAAGGATTATATTAGAAGTTGAGAGCTGGTGGAGCACACCGGCATTTACGCTAAACTAATCGGAGTAGCGCGCACTAGAAGAAGTAGCGCGTCATCAACCGTACTATATAGTCGACCATGCACAGTAGGCGGTAGCACGGTATTGCGGAGATATGGAGATATGCACTGACACACTCCCCCATTGTGAGCAGAGGTTGCAATGAGCAATAGAAGTGCATCGAGAAAAGAAGAGGAACTAGGGCGATGTTGGTGCCCATGGAGCGCCGTAGTGGTGACCCATGAGACGACGGACGAGACGGTGGTGAAGAGTGGAACCAAGGGGTTTCTTCAGCGAATCCGCAGAATCGATGTGGCGGGCACGTGGAGACGGGCGGCTTGCGTTCACCATAAGGATGGCTGCGGCATTGTCCTCAAAGAGAGTCGTCGGCGCGAGTTGTGGATATCTGAGCTCAAGATGGATGGATTGCAAATACTTGGTAATCTTGGCGGCGTGGACGGCAGCAAGAAACTCCTCGGCTTCAGTAGAACTGGTGGAGACCGTTGACTGTGTCTTGGATTTACACGCCAAGGGCCCGCCACCAAACATGGAAACGAGACCGGTAATAGAGCGGCGCATAGTGAGGTCAGTAGCGTGCGCAGCATCAACAACATATCCAGGAAGTTCGGTTGGGGATTGTGGTTGCGGGAAATCGGGAAGAGACGGATCAGCGACAAGGGGTTGGAAAGTGCCGGGTGGTAGGGAAGAAATGACGGAACAACGCCAGTAGAATAGACCCCAAGTTTTGTCATTCGCAGATATCGCGCAACACGTCGCAGAGCGTCATGATGTATTTTCGCTGGGTGATCGGAGAAACGCGCAAGTGTCGTTATGGCGTAACCAATGTCCGGACGAGCAACAGCGTACTACGCATAGCTATATCAACGCACCCATTAGACTTCGGTATGAACACCCAGCAGCCGTTTCAAGGTCACAATACGCGGCCGTTCCGTCACGAGGGGCCATCGCGTAATCATTGAACAGTTGTTGTGTCGTTGATGCAGAGATGATGGGTTCTATCGGCTTCTCATTAGTCTCACGCGAGCTTGAGGATGTCCAACCGTAGTGCGCCAATAGCTTAGCAATATATGATTCGCATGAAATCTTGAGAGATAGCGATCGGTTTGTGCAACGTCCACTCCGTTGAACGAGTCCAACACGCCCTCATCACGGAGGTCGATTCCGTCGTCAGCACAAATAACGCGGACGAGATCTTTGATGGCATTGGTATTTGCGCTTCGTCCGATGGCAAGATCATCACCTTGGCAACATATAAGCATCCGGTGGTCTTTGTATGTGCCCTGATACAAGCTGCGTTCATGTGCTGTAGACTTGAATCCGTGACGCGCGATGACAGTGTTGACAATTTTGTTCCCAAAGGACGCCGGATTCTGGGTGTCTCTGAAGTGCGTGCGTGTTGTACTGGAAGGACCATGTCGCGAGAAATAGCAAAACCATATCGGACAAGTTGCCACATCAGAAGGTGGTCAATTTTATAAATGACAATACTAATCCAAAAATTTGATTTATATTTTTCATTTTGTAATATTATGTTTACCAGATTAGATGACGTTTTTTTATGTAGGTGCTTTTTTTCAACATATGTCTTTGTCCATCATAACACAACAATGCCTACTCAAATTGTCGAACAGGTATTTTGTGTCCCGTTTTACATTGTTTCTGTTTTAAGTAGCGTAACCAAATACCATGCTCAATTGTCAATGATTTCCACTGTCTACGTAAAGCACAACGTAGTGTCATATCAAGGTATACAACATAATGTCGTGATGTTGTGATACCTCCCATTAGAAATGGCTGAACACAAATTTGACGGAGAATAAAGAGTGCTGATGCAGATTTGTCACCACGCATTTAACAGTTTGAGGAGTTGTTGCATACCATATAGGGAAGTTCGATCCTGCTCACCAGTGGCTGGTTTCTGTTAAATCACCGTACTGTAGTTTCCGTACAGTGCGTAGTCTCGAAAATACTCGTCCAAAATGTGACAGTAGATGGCCTCTACTCACTTTCTAGATTCTTGTATTGTGAGCTTAATCTGTTTGTTAAACTACTTGTAAAGTCATCATTCAATCACTGATGAGAGCTTTTAAAGCTCTCCAATCAGACTACAAAAGACTTCATCCAGTAGGTTCCACACAACAAATCTAAGTCTGAAGACCCAACATCAAATCACCTTCCCGGTAGGTTTTGCACCTGTGAAGTCTTCATTCCTTCACGTGCAATGCCTCCTGGGACCTCTCTTTAGATCCCTGCATGCTAGGAGGTCTTCTTGGTCTTCCAGTCTTGGTCTTGTTCCTAGTGACTTCAGTCCATTCACTAGCATCCAAGAGAGCAGCAGAACAGAAGCTATTGCTACCGTCGTCCGCGGTGCACAGTGCCACTAGTGCAGTAGCACTCGTCGCTTCGACAGTAGTACCGTCACCCTCGACAGTAGCACTGTAGATCTTGACATCCTCCGTGTTCTGCGGATCGTAAAGCGTTCCCAGCAAGCCTTCGGACGTTATCTCAGCATGTTTCGTAAATAGGGTCGCTGGGAGGTTCTTCGTCATCATGTCGCTGGGATTGTCGCCACTTCGAATGTGCTCAACCCATAGCTCCTTACTCAGAATCATGTCATTGACAAATCGGTATCTGATATCGACGTGTTTTGTCCTCTTATCAATTGCGGTATTCTTAGCCATAAAAATTGCGCCAGTGTTGTCTTCCTTCAAGATACTTGGAAGCAAGGGCGCGTGGTTCGTCCCGATCTCCGTCAGCAGCGACACAATGAACTTTACCTCAGTGGCCGCCATGCTCATAGCAACAAATTCTGATTCCGTAGACGAAAGTGTCACACCAGTTTGTTTCTTGGACTGCCACAATACGAGGCATCCGCCAATGGTCACGAGGTAGCCGGATATACTCTTGCGGTCACCACGGTCACTGGCATAATCAGAGTCAACAAACGCAACCACCCGTCTATCCTTAGGGGGCCTCATCTTCAATCCCTGATAGTCACCGCTCTTGATGTATCCGATCAAATGTCTGAGGGCATTCCAATGTTCTTCGTTTGGGGCATTTAAGTGACACGTTAATTCGCGACATGCGTTCGAGATAGCGGGTTCCGACTTGCCGCAGGCAAACATGATACGACCGACGTAGGAACGGTACAGTTCCTGAAGTACAATTTCGTCTTCAGGAGTTGAGCGAAGAGGGGTGTCACTGCTGCACCAGGTGTCTTATGTTCCTTGACCTTGGCGTTGACATCCGTCTCAAAATCCCGTACAATGGCCTCAAGGTAATCTGTCATACTAGATCGTATGTACTTGCCCGATTTGTCTCGACCAGTTTCGTAGTCCACTCCCAGGTGACGTACCAGGTTTCCAAGATCAGAGATGGCAACCGCGTCTGAAATGCCTTTCTTGATGCGATCAACATGTTTTCGAATGCCTGTGATGATAGGCGAGTCGTCGCAATACACGACCACCAGGACCAACAGGTTTCCATCAGGGTCATGCAACGTGAACAGGCAAGGGTCGGTTTTGCACTGGGTTAAGCCCAAATTAATTAGAATTTTCGCAAATGTCATCATCCAAAGTCGTGGGCTTTGTACCAGGCCGTACTGGGCTCGTTTGAGTTTGATGATATGGTCCGCAAGGTAGATACCTTTACTCTCTAAGTACTCCAAAAGTCCTTCGGGGAATTCAATATAGACATCGTTGTCTACGAGAGCGTTGAGAAATGCCGCTTCAACGTCAACCAAGATCTGAATCCAGTCGTCATGCTTCTCTTCTTGTTCCAACAATGTCACTGCGAGTACCACTTTGATCGTAGTGTTCGTCGCAAGCGGAGAGTACGATTCGACATAATCAACTCCCGGTTCTTGTTCGTAACATCGGGACTTCCTTGTCCCATCAAGCTTCAATTTAAATATCCAGCGACACCGTAGTGTCTTGCGATTATGTGGCAACTCGTTGCGTGGTAGGAATTCCCATGCGTCGCGTTTAAGGAAGTTCTCCAGCTCACCGTGCATAGAAGTTGTCCACTTTGGGTCATTGAGCTTAAGTAGAGCCTTGTAGTTCTTTGGTACACCAAGTTGAGGATCCGATTGAAGTAAGGCGTTCATAACCAGTAGCGTGGACAATTCCTCCGCGCTTATGGTAGCAACCGACGCTTCCAAATTGTCTTCGTTCCTGTGTACATCGGCGAAGGTACTCGTTGACGCGCGGGCTCGTGCTCGAGTGACAGCACCCGAACCGAAAGCCGGAGCCAAATTCCTCCGCGCAGGACGAAGAGCATCTTCAACTGGTAGTCCCGTATCCTCCGTGCCGGCGGGCGTCGAGGGCGGGAGATCCCAGAGATCGTCCAAGTCCGAACCGTCAGTGTCAGACAAAATGGGAATGTCCGTCGAGGTGGCAGGCAAAATGACTGAATCCGTCTTTAATCTATCTAATTCGTCAAACAATGCCAAATCATCAGTAGCCGTGATACGTCCGTGCCATTCCATCCATTGGTGGACATCACGGGACAGTATGGTATGTTTCGTCGTAGGGTTGTAGAACTTGTACGTGTCACCGGAGTGATCGTTCGCATACCCGACGAACACACATTTCGAAGCCCTGACGTCAGCCTTAGCCTTGATCTTAGTGCGATCCGTGATGTAGGCGATTCTCCCAAACGGCTGAAGATAATCCAAAATGCGATTGGGCCTGACATCTTCACCGTGCCAGGCAGTGTAGGGGTCCAAAACGTCCCCGGTGCGTGGGAGCGTGTTACCAAGCTTGGTAATCGTGTTAATGGCCTCAGGCCATAACAAACCCTGCGATTCTAACGTGAATCGTGCGCAATACATAGTCGCGAAGGCGCGATCCTTGCATGTAGCGAAGCTCCGCTCCACCACGCCATTCATTTGGGGGGTGTTCGGAGCGGTCATCTCGAGGGCAATATCGTGTTCGGCACACAGTTTCTGCACATAGGCCTCGTTCTCACCCGCGTTGTCGCAGCGAAGGTACTTGCACGGTTTACCAGCAGCCTTGTTCGCGATGAGAAGGGCCTCCAACGGGACGTGTATACCACTCTTGCGTGGGAGGAAACTGTCCCAGCAAAACCGCGTGTTGTCATCCACAATGCGAAGCCAATACCGGTTCGAGTTGAGGGAGTCACTGAAGGGGCCCGAAATGTCCAGAAAGAGTCTCTCTCCGGGGAGTTTGGCTTTGGTCATTGTAGTCTTTGGGACCGCCTTGGCGCGTGCCTTTGCAAGTGCACATGAGCCACAGGGCTGTACCGTCCCAGTCAATGTCCAGTTCTGTCTCACCGCCATTGCCTTCACCGTGCGAGTGTCCGGGTGACCGAGCAAGCCGTGTGCTATATTAATATCTAGAGTTACCGGCTTCGTTGTGAGACTGTGTACCGCTTCAATGTCGTTCGCTGTTGGGACACGAGTCCCAGTCAGGTAGTACAGTTGGTCGTTGTCGTTTCGCTCAAAGCACATAGTGGACGCCGTTGCTGGGTCCACTAAGACAAATTCCGTTTTGTCGGCAACATTCAATGTCCAATCATCGTCAATCAACTTGCGAAGGCTCACGATGTGTTTAGTGAACTTTGGTGCATAATAGACGTCATGAAGAGTCACTTGGTTTCCACGATTGTCGACTAGGTGCACCGTTCCCTGTCCGAGAGTTGCAACCTGAGCGCCATTGCCAATCGTAATCATTTTGTCTGATGCGCGCATGTTAGACATCTTCGATTTGTCATACGTAACGCCGCAGGTAGCTCCTGAGTCCAGAAGCCATTCTTCAATGCCGTTGAGTGCTGACGAAGTCCCAACAAATTCCTCCGTAATCAAACTGACATTAACAAACTCCATAGTTTCCTGGGTCTCCGAGACATCCACCATGGTAGCATCGTCGTCGCCCAACGTGTCGTGTTCAAAGAATTCGGTGAAGGTTCCGAGATCGTCATCGAAATCGAAGTCATCGTTCGAAGAGTCATCGCCCCAACGCCAGTCATCGAAAAAGTCATCAGGGGTAAAACTAGTACAATCGTTAACCACGACCTTGGGTGTCTCCTCTGCTTCAACGTCAACTTCAATGCGTGAAAGACCAACGAACATAGCCATGTCGTTATCAGCTTTATCCTTCTTTGGTTTTGGGCACTTGTTCGCATAATGCCCCTTCTCTTGACAATTGAAACAGGTGACATTACTTTTGTCAACAGGAGTTTTGGTAGAATCGGCGCTTTCCGCGGTACTCTTCGCGGACCGACATTCGTTTGCCTTGTGACCGATTTTGCCACAGTTGCGACACGTGCCCTTGAATTTCTTATAGGGGTGTTTGTTTACATTCGCCACGAGCGCCGACTCCGACTTGTTCTTCGTAGTCTTGAGTAGTGTCTTGTACTGGAGCCCAATTTCCTTGCGCAACTTCACAAGCGGTGTCTCCGCTAGTTCCCCACACGGTACTTGACCACGACGGAATCGTAGCCACTGGACATCGACGTCATGATATGACTTTTCATCTGAAGGTCATCGAGCTCGTACTTCGTGTTGATACGGGCAATCCTCATATTCAAATGGTCCAAATCATTGAACCAAAGTTCCGGGTCTTGCTTCGTCTCGCTCAACTTACACTTCCCGAATGCCTCCGACAGCTCAGGGTAGTTTTCCTCCGCGTCCGTGGCGCAGTACTTTTCCTGTAGGATGGTCCAAGCCTTGAAGGGGTCTCCGTCTGGAAGGTCCGGCAATACACGCTTAGTCGTGAATCAAGGTCGAATACACGCTGGCCGGAGGCGATAATCATTTCCGTTCCGTGTCTGGCTGGTGCTAAACTGGATATGCCAGCGTCATCTTCGTTTTGCTGACACTTGCTGACGAAAAGACAGATCTGCTGACATGCGCTGACAAAAAACGAATCTGCTGACATCTGCTGACGAAAAACGAATCTGCTGACATTTTCTGACATATGTTGACGAAAACGAGTTTTTCCCAGTACAAAAGCTACGGTGATGCTGACATCTTCTGACGTTTGCTGACGAGAATCAAGTTTGCTGACATTTGCTGACGAAAAGCAAATCTGCTGACATTTGCTGACGAAAAAAGAAATCTGCTGACATTTGCTGAACCTTGCCAGCTCGAATGAAATGACACAGATCCTAACAAGCACTCCATCAGAAGGTGGGTTTTGTTAACTATTAATTTAGATGGTAACCCATACCATGTAATGACCTCCGTTCAGGAACTAGTGAACATTTATAGTAGAGTACTAACAAATTTGATTATAACACAAAAATTGTTCACTTTGTAACAATTTAGATGCCATGCAGTATTTACAACTCAACATATTTTACATCTGATATCATTTGTAATACATTAATTTGTTCCAATAAGTAACTCACCTATGGTAACTTCTTGCACTAATTGTTGTTGTTTCTGTTGTAAGCTTGCTAAATATGTTGAATTCAGATGCATTGCATTGTTTACATTATAACAAACATTGTATTAAGATCGCCATTTATTATAATTCATTTCACCTTTTTCTTTGCTGTTAATTGACAATTGGCGCCAGTTTTCCAAGCACAACTAGTCAACTAAGTACCTTGGTGCTCAACGGGTAGTGCTTCTGCGCTTTCCAATGCATGGATGTCACTATGAACCTCCACTTCACGACGTGTTTTGCCACCTATTCCCGCATGAAGCCAGTTCCCACCTGAGCCCCGCAAAAAGGCCATTGTCTTGCCATCCACTGCTTCTGACTGCTTGCATGCTCAGTTGTCATGAACACAAGAATGTTCAGTTTGATGAACCTTGAAGTTCTATCATGGCTCCACCCTCCGTACTCCTTGCAGTGTCCACCTTTTTGTTGTTGTCATTTCAATTCCATCCTTGACATGCGCGCTATGAACTGGAATGACAACATCAGCAAACGTGAATGCAAAGGAGAAACAACAACATTGCTGGGTTTTGTGTTTTGTGAATTCACTGTACCTTTATGGGTGCACTTCAGTTTAACACGTTGCATTCCTCCTCAGCCAAAGCCAATTCTGTATTCTTGAGAAGGATTTGTGCCACCTTTCATTGCTGTCGTCAAATTGTGCAGAACCTTGTTTCTCATTGTCATCATGATCACTACTTATATTCAGAATCACAAGCCAAGAATGTCCTCAATAGGAAGCGCGAAACTTGCTCAAATCACAGCACTTGATTCGGGATGGTTGTTTGTTCCATTCCTCACTCAGTGCTAGCCACACATGTCATATTTTTGGCAACGGGTACAATTGTACTCATTATATCTGGAGTCAGTTGCCCTTTCATTGCAACTGCCAATGCTGGTTGACTTTAACCACATCATCCTGTTTATCCCCCGCTGTTAGTACTTTCATGGTTTCTTGTTTACAGCTTTTGTTGTTGTACTAACCTTTTTTTCATCTCCCGGCAAGGTTTGATTCTGCCAACATCATTGTCGTAGCCGTTGCCACTTTGCAGGAAGTTCTATGGTAAGGTGATGACAAAATACCTGCTTTACTTACTCATGAGGAATAGAATGCAGGTTTGATAAGCATGAAGAGGTGAAGCGGTCTTGTTTGAAGAGCCTGCGTAAATTCTTTGTGCTGCTTGTCGGCTGCTTCTTGACCTGACCGCAGTTTCTATGTACATTTTGCTACTGCTTTTGAATTTGGATCTACTTTTCAAATGCCAAGTGAGAGTCAGTTTTTTTCACTATACATGTGCATGATTCAAAGGTGGACATGAGCTGCGACATGCATACTGCATACTACATCCACAGCATGCTGTGCTACCATGTGTTTTATTTGAATGTATGTTGTTGCTGTTACTCATTTGGTATTATACTTGTCTGAATATGTGCAATGTGCGCAATCGAAACATCGAGTTTGCTCGTTGCTGCATTGTCTTGCTTAGTTACTTATCACAGTTGGGTCCGAAATTTTTATCAAGAGTTTATATACCTTAATATTTCTACTGAGCATTAGGCATATATGGCAGGTTTCATGCTCAACCCTCCTAGCGTATAGTTCGGTATATTTTATACACTCCATACAAAATCCTAGAGTAGAATTCCGCCAAATAATTCTGCAATCTTTCCGCAAATCGTATCCATAATCATTCATGGTTGATCATTGCACTCCTCAACTCAGAATGCACAAAGCCATTGTCAAAGTCAAGGACACATCTGTGCCCTTTGAAGGCTTTACTCACCCTCTCAATATCGGAGTATGACAGGAGCTCCTGCTTTATGTGTGAAGGCATTCTGGCAGCAGGAGATGTTCTGTCGGCGTTGGAAGCTGAATTCGAATCTTCATGTTCTGCTGCTGCTCGCTTCTGCTGCTCCTGATGAAGGTGGTGGTAAGTACAAATATATGCACGTGCACGCGAAGCAAACTTCTGAATCCTTTGCTTTGTCAGCACATTCAAAGGGCAGGTGCAGTCTTTTACCAGTTGTTTAAAATTGTCGCGTCCTCGCTTCCGAGACAGCGGCATGCGTCGATAATATGCTTTCGAATGTGCCCAGCTGTATTCGATACCTTCGCCGGCAAGCTCAGCGTGAAACTTGGGTGTCAGAAGTACCGTTACTCCAAGCTGTGTTCCGAGATACTGCAGCGCCGTTTCCTCTTCTTTGAAATCTCTGCAGTTGCCAAGTAGGCTGCGAAGTGAGTAATGTAAGTCAACTTCGCCCGTGATTGAATCCTTTCGCCCTTCCAAAGTGTATTTTTCTAACGATGCTCGTTCTATTAGCCCTCGCTCTCCGAGGACTTGCAAAAGACCTTTGGGTTTCCCCTCCCATCCAGGTGTGACTTGTTCCTTGCGATCATGTAACTCAATTTGGTTGTTGCGAGCAAAATCTTGAAGTTCTTTTTTGGAATAGCCTCGTTGCTGCTGAAGAGTAACACCTTTAGCATGCAATGCTTCAAGAAGCAGCTTTTTGGATCTCTCGACAAGTCTGATCTTGCCTGTTGGTCGGTCATGTCGTTGCATGGCTTGTTGCTCTGGAGACAGGTACCATGGCCCTTTATCTTTGGCTGCGAACGTCATTGATTGAATGTCCGCAACACGCAGCTCAGGTAAGTGTGGACCAAGATATCCTTCTTCTGCCATAATTGTCGTGTCTCTCATCAATGGCTGTGCTCCTCCGTAGGATTTTGACATATGCTGCGCGCTGAGGGCTTGATCGCGTTTGCGAGCATGACCTTGACTGTGATCGAAGAGGAAGACCAGATCGAATTCGGGATAGAGGACTTGTAAACAATCCACGACATCTTCCAGTTGGAGACTCATGTAGAAAGAATTCCAGTATCCTTCATTGTTGGCCCCGATGAAAAGGTATTTAACAAACGGTGATTCTGTCAATGCCACTTTGTTGATTGTGCCTAGTATTTCCATGGCTGCGTGCGTATCAGTGTAAGTAGCTCTGCTTTGTTGTCGATGTAAGTTAATCCTCGCTAACTCATCCTCCGTTAAAGGTCTTCCAAACCCAAACTCTCGCGAGACGAACGCAGATAACATATATCCATCGCCTTCCGACTTCGGAAGAAGGGGACGCTGTCCCTTTGGTCCTATCAAGTCTTTGCTCCTAGGAGATATTGGGCGAATACACTTTCATCCTGGCCGACGATCATTATCGGCCTCGCAATTGACGACACCCGAATGCTGGTTGTTGGATTGATGCTTTCCTGCTGAGTGCTACTATTCATGCTGGTGGCATCGGCACCACCGCAGTGCCGACTCCAGTAGTCAATATGGAATTCAACTAGCTCCTCGTCTCGGATAATGTCAAAATAACGATGTCCAAATCCAATGTCCAACCCTTCTATCATCGTAGCTTTTGCAACAGGCAATTGTATCCATCGATTGCAATAGGGCTCCAATTTTGTGAGATACGTCTCGCAGAAGGTTTGTCGATTTGCAACCACATCCTCCCGTTCGTGGCCATCGACATAGAAGCTCTTCCTTCTAACATCATATTTGAAGCCTAGTAACCGCATCCAGCGCCATGTAGTTGAAAAGCTCATTGACTGAAGTCTATGAGCTTGAAGAAAGGAATCAGTTACTGCTGCTTTGTTGCGGTCAGCATTGTCGTCAGCAGTACTTGCAGTGCTTGTTCCCGACGAGTCAACAACAATTTTGTGTTGTTGTTCATGATTGTCATCCTGCCATACTACTACCAATCGTGGTATCACCGTAGACACAATGAAGTCATGCACACCTTCTATTGTTAGGGTTGTTAAATTCCTGACACCGAATGCAACAATCTGTTCTTTTGCATCAGGAAAAGTTTCGAGCAATCGCGGCAGTGGTCGCTTCCCACACTGGACGTAGGCATTCGGGTGGGAAGCATTGAGCTTCCTGTAGATTTTATTCCACTCTGCAATGGTCCTATAGAAAGTTGCTTGTTGCATTCCAAGATCATTCAAGCGGGAACAGGCTTCCTTACAACAATCCTGCCAAGTCCATTGGTTCATTTTTGTAGTGCAAGTTGATATGCCAGACACAAAAATGATGCTCGTTGCCGAATCTCGAAGATTTCAATCTTCGAACAGAAATTATCAGGATCTCCGCCCTTCACCACACCACGCCAGCTGTCTTCGCTCTCATGAACTGCCTGTAGTGCTGCAATGCGACGTTCAAGCGTCTCCTGAGGACTTTCGTCCAAAGTCATTGTATCAACGAGAGTACTGTTGCTGCCAACGCCGACGCTGCCGATGCCAACGCCTCTACATATTGGTCCTCTGCTGCTGAACAACTGACAAGCCTCTGGACTTGCAGGCCAATACGAGCATGAACTGCTGGCAACCGCTTCTAATCTTTGACGCTTTTTTTGGGACTCTTCCTCATCTTCATTGGCATCACCATCAGCCCCGACACTTGTTCCAAACACTGTACTAGAATCGACGGTAGCAGGTCGTCCCCTTGTTGATGGAATTGCAAGAGCATTTGAGGCGATTTCGAGCACCCTATTCTTCCAAGCTCCATTCAGTGGAGATGGATACATCACCTGCTTCAACTCTTGAGTTAAATAGTAGTAGTGACGGTGCTGGAAGGTGACTCGGAACATGCCAGTAAGGTTTGACCCATCAAACCTCAACATTGCCGATCCGTAACAGCTGGATTTGGCAAACGCTGCATTGAATTGGCGGACACTAAAGATAAGGCCTTCATCAATGTGTCCAAGCTTCCTCAGTGCTTCCACCCAAGTTTCTGCAGGGAGCCAAGAATTCAACAATCTGGGTCCGTACGTGATGTCAGAACGAATCAACATGACAGCCCTGATAACAACAGCATAAATTCTCGTGTCAGCCATCGAGATAAACAACCCAGCCAACACAGCTCGTTACTTGGGAGTATTTTGAAGGCTTCTGTGTGTGCTGGGTAGTTTAAAAAGAGTGCATCTGTTGCAAACAACGGCATGCAATATCATTGTGGAAACCTCGCTTTCAGCACGAGAGTTTTTTCTAAACGTGACGTCACAGGCGCAATAATTCTTCCATTATGTAGAATCTATACTACGGCCTGCGCTAGGTTTCTCAGTTGCGAAACCTGCCATATATATTGTAGGTTGCTCGAGGTTCGAATCCTGCGCAGCATGTCAGTCGTCTTTTGCAGATGATCCTCCCTGCCAGCAAGCGGGTTGAGGAGTCTCTGTACTTGATACTGCGCATGTCAGCAGTCGTCGTGTGCGCGCACACGTAATCGCCTGTCGTGAGTAATAACTCCCATCGTACATATATATCTGAGCTTCCTTTCAGTGAGTGCTTTTGCCATTTCACAGTTGTGGATTTTGTGCCCCTTGCTTTTACTATGGGTGCTTCTATCAGATTGCATGTGCAAAATCAACGACATGAGTCTTCCATCTGAAGATGATGACGACTGTTTTTGCCATTCAATTAGTGCTATATGGCATTGCTGTCTCCACTCTTCTTCTGTCAGTATGACGCTCGTATCTGACAACTGGATTACTAGCCATTTTACATTTGCTATTGTAACCGTGGATGCACGACATTGCACTCTCAAGATCACACGGGTTTGATAACAGTTCTCTTCTCTTCTTACTTTCATCAAAAAGAACATACAAACAATGTCATCGTCCTCATACACCATGAAATTGTCCTCAACATCACTCATCTGCAATTGCACTCACTGTGAATGCAAGTATTGAACCTCAGAGGATGGACAATGTCATCATCATCATGAACCATGTGCACACCACAACTGGTGTTCATGTGGCCATCGTTCGGGATGCTGAGTACTGCTGGTGAAGATTTGTCATGTGCCGCATAATGCGATGCACACACTGCATTCTGAGCAACATGAGTTAAAAGCCTTTTGAATGACTTGATCAGAATGCGACATCCTTGTTGAAAACTTTGGAATTAAGCAACTAAAACTATTGATCATGTAGTATGTGATAAATATTAAGAAAACAAACAAGTGTCACCGAGCAACAAAACTGAGCTAGAAAAACAAATGACATTGTAAAATAGAATGGTTACACATTGAAAAAAAACCATTGCATGAGAACATACAATGATCGATAACCTTACTATGAAATCACTAATGGGATGATCTTATCCATTCAAAAATACTTATGCTTGTTCTTAACAAAATACATTATATTCATTAGGAGGTTACCAAAACTGTTAGTCAACGATTACTTTAAATGGTTTGAAGTAAACATTTATTGTGACATCTTAAATAGCACTTTTGCTACTATGACGTATACGAGTGTGAAATGCACAAATGTAAGTCACAGTTGACGACATAGGTGCAAAATATAACAAAGTAACCAACATATCATGACATACTAACAAAAACCCACCTTCTGATGTCATCACGCCGGCCGGTCATTGGCAGGCGCGCCCATTTTTTAGGTACATCTGTTTAATCGCGAAACGTGCTTGGGCCGGACCTTCCTGCCCGTTCGATGAGCGCGTAGGCCTTGTCGGTACAGCTCGCCACTAAGTAAGTCCACGCAGCCGCGCGTGCCAAGTACTTCCGGTTCTCCACTGAGGTCGTTGCACGGGTTCGTACTGGTGGTGCCGCAGTAACCCCTGCGACACCTGCAGTTTCAGCAGGTGCTCCTGTGGCGAGCCTGACCGGCTCCTCCACTTCACCATACTCGTACTGCTCAACCGTTAGACCCGGCGTTACCTCTGCCCTGGTGAGCGCGAGCAAAAAGCCCTTCGAACTGGCGAGCGCGAGAGTTTTGCCCTCCCACGATCTGAACTTCGTATCATCGCCGTTAAAAGCGAACGCACGAACAGTGGTTCCAAAGTTGGAATCGGAATCTTCAACTGCCATGATTTCCGTACAACTCTTTTACCTTGGATTTCAACTGATCGTTTATAAACGTGTTAAATCACCGTACTGTAGTTTCCGTACAGTGCGTAGTCTCGAAAATACTCGTCAAAATGTGACAGTAGATGGCCTCTACTCACTTTCTAGATTCTTGTATTGTGAGCTTAATCTGTTTGTTAAACTACTTGTAAAGTCATCATTCAATCACTGATGAGAGCTTTAAAGCTCTCAATCAGACTACAAAAGACTTCATCCAGTAGGTTCCACACAACAAATCTAAGTCTGAAGACCCAACATCAAATCACCTTCCCGGTAGGTTTGCACCTGTGAAGTCTTCATTCCTTCACGTACAATGCCTCCTGGGACCTCTCTTTAGATCCCTGCATGCTAGGAGGTCTTCTTGGTCTTCCAGTCTTGGTCTTGTTCCTAGTGACTTCAGTCCATTCACTAGCATCCAAGAGAGCAGCAGAACAGAAGCTATTGCTACCGTCGTCCGCGGTGCACAGTGCCACTAGTGCAGTAGCACTCGTCGCTTCGACAGTAGTACCGTCACCCTCGACAGTAGCACTGTAGATCTTGACAGGTTTCTTCTCAACGAGAACATTCTCCATCCCTTTACCTATCGTTGCCATGCTACCATTGAGACAGCCCGTACCGCCTCATCCTGTTGTCGGCTTGCCTGAACGTTGTTGTTCATGTCAGAATCATTTTTGTGGCCGTCGTGGAATGAATCTCCATTTGCGACAAAACCAAATTTGTTCTGCATTTCACGCGTCAATGGATTCCAGCAATCGATTGTACACACACGATACGCCTACCTTGGCTGCTTTGCCCGACAAAGCCGCTTCACTTCGTAGTGCATCACATCCAGCATCGGGGCGTCTTCCTTATGTTTATGCCGATGATGACGCTTTTCCATGGAATGCTGATCAAGATGAGTCTTTTCCGTCTAACGTTCCTAAAATAACGGTGACGCGTGTTCTCCGGTCAAAGTCTACTTGGGTCAGTAATTCGATCATTGCTAGGCTAGTACCACATTGCATGAAACAGTGGTTGTCAAGACAATGAATGATGAAGATTTGGCAAGTGATAGTGATAGTGTTGATTCTATCGCAGAAACAAAAGCAGAGTTCCCGGTGAAGCATCTAAGAGCGCAGATCTGATGTCATGATGTTTATAATAACTCATTACTTCGTAATTCTGTGCGAAGGTTCGTATTTTTGGAAAAAAACCTCCGACATAGGAGTGACGCCGCAAGAGTATCTTGCCGACAACTCAAAAACGTTCATGTCAGCCGAGTTTTCCCGCAACCTTTCGGACTTCCAAGTCTTACGATTCGCTGGCGTCGGCGCCCACTATCACAATGGAATTGCCGAGCGAAAAATTCGAACCATGATGGCCATCGCGAGGACCATGATGTTGCATTGGGCAATCCATTGGCTGGACATTGCCGACCCCACACTCTGGCCCCTCGCCGTCAAGCATGCTGTGTTCCTAGGAAACAAATACCTGTATGCATGTTGCCTAACAGCAGTTAAAAAATGACGACGGAATTCACGACTCGCATCATGGATGGAATTTTACAATATTTTCTCAAAAATGTCCTCTGAGACATTTATCACGGTTTTCGTTATCAATGACGTCAATTTTTAACGCTAAAACGTCCTTTAAGACATTCAATGCGGTTTTTTTAAGAAGGGATAAATATGATGTCACTGCAACATCACCAATGACATTCATCACGGATTTCGTTGACAAGATGAGCACATGACTTCACAATATTGTCTGTGAAGACATTCATCACGTTTTTTGTAACCAAGTTACAACGATGACGTTTCAAAAACGTCCCATAAGACATTTATCACGGAATTTGTAACCACGAAATAAAGATGACGTCACAATGTCAATGCCGACGCGTCTACTGTGACATTTACCACGGTTCTTTACTATCCAGGGATAGCACTGACGTCACAGAGTCATGAACAGGACGTCCTAGTATGTGATGTTCACCACGGTTCATACTTTCAAAAAATTCGACACCAATGTCGCAATGTCATTGCCATGCATTGACTGAGACATTCTTCACGATTTGTAATAAGTAAAAGGAAACAATGACATCACCATGTCATTGACATGCACTTATGGTGTTATTTATTACGGATTTTAACTATGAAATCGGTTTTAATGGCATCACATTGCTTGTCATGTCCAAGCTCTGATTGAGAAATTTATCAGGTTTTCTTTAAAAGTGATTAAGTACAAAACGTCACGAAATCATTTCGCATAGTGATTTTCAGCGTAACAAACCGAATGATAAAGATTCCTTATAACTGTCATTTACCTGATTTTTCAGATTAACTGCTGATAGGCAATACAACCGTGTTCCTAGTGAACCACATGCCTGACCCATGAACTGGCCTGTTGCCACACGACGTCTTCACAAAGACTCGATGGGAGCAAAAGAAATTAATGGACGTCCACGTTTGGGGATGTCCAGTCTACATCCTTGACAAAACGATTTCAGACGGAAAGAAACTGCCACGCTGGACTCCCCGCTCAACTCGCACCGTCAACCTCGGATTCTCCGACAAACACGCCAGCTCGGTCCCTCTCGTTCTCAACCCGAAGACCGGCTATATCACTCCGCAATTTCACATCGTCTTCGACGATTGGTTCGCTACCGTTCCCGCTTCCGCCGACAACCTTCCGAACTTCAACGATGATTGTCGGCAGCGCATGTTCAAAGACTCGTTGATGTTCCAATACGTCCTCAATGATGAAGACAAAGAAAGGCTGATTGCTGAGTTGCTTGTGCCCTACGCGC
This sequence comes from Fragilaria crotonensis, assembly GCA_022925895.1. NCBI lineage: Eukaryota > Bacillariophyta > Fragilariophyceae > Fragilariales > Fragilariaceae > Fragilaria > Fragilaria crotonensis. Next base: position 29,657 of record JAKSYS010000129.1, read on the forward strand.
GAAGTAATCAGTTTTGTTTGTAATTTAATTTGTAGCTAGTTTTTCAGGAGTTAATAGTTATGCCTTATTAAAAGTTATGAGACTAGTTTTTAGAACAAGAGAGCAGTCCCATCCTTGGTGGGATTGGACTGTTCTCTTTCATTCATCTAGGAGGCTCAGTGAGTCTCCAAGAGATGTCAAACAGTTCTCATTCTACTGTTGTACGGTTGTACTGTTGTACAGGATCAGTGTTCTATTGTTGCACTGTACTATGGTATTACTAGCCTACCGGTATATCCAAGTACTATACATGGCCATTGTATTGTAGTACTGGATACTAGTAATTATAGTATACTGTATCGCTCTACGCTAGGGGCACGTGCGGTGTACTGCACTCGCTTCCCTAATTGGGCGGTACGCGTTCTTTATATGGCGTCAGTCGACGTATGTTGACACGTTCATTGACAATGCCACGTTGAATGCGTACTGTACCATTAGCATAGGTTTCAGTAATCCGATATGGTCCCGTACGTGGGGCGGACAGTTTGGAGATCAGTCCTGGTTTTTCCAATAAGACTTTTTCGCCAACACGGTACTCGTGTTCAATGCGTTTAGCATTTTCCTTTTTATTATTGGAGTTGATAATATCTTGCTTACGTTGTCGTATCCTAGCCCAATCCGTCTTTAATTGGATGGGCAACAACATGTTGCGTCCAAATACCAACTGCCCGGGTGTAGCGTCTAACGTAGTATGTACTGTACTACGTATTGCCCATGCAGCTGCACTTAGGAATGGTCCCCAAGGGTCATTTGTATTGAGTTCTTTATTCTCAAGTTCAAATGTCCAAAGTGCGTTGCCAAGTACTTGATGTACTTGTTCTATAATACCGTTTGATTGTGGATTGTAACTAGATGACGGTTTTTCCTTCATACCATAATTGTCGCACATTTGTTTGAACTGTGCTTTAAATTCTGAACCGTTATCATACCCAATGTATTGGGGTCGTGGGTACCTTGTCAACCACGTGTTATTAAATGCTTCCATAACCGTATGTGCGTTCTTATCTGGTATTGCAATGACTTCAAACCATCCCGTTACGGGATCAATCATAGTCAATGCACGGAGTGTATGTGTAGACGTTGGAGTACGTACAACGTTTGGTCCAATTAAGTCTACGTTTACACGAGACCAAGGAAGTTCTTCAGCTTCCTTAGGAGGTAAGTGTCCATACTTCTTCCTTTGTTTCTTAAATAACTGACACGTATGACATGTCTTACAAAATGTCTCAACGTGACTATGCAATTTTGGCCACGTGCATGTTTGACGTATCATTGCTTCAGTGCGTGATTTGCCTGGGTGTGCTAGATACTCATGATACCAAGCAACTACGCGTTGTTGAAGTTGAATAGGAATATATATTTTTCCTTGGTACATAATGACTTCAATTCCTTCAATCTTTTTGGTATTGAAGTTCTGACTTTTTGATTTTGTACTTCTTCGTTTAAGTTCATTATCTAACCGTTGGTATTTAGTGATTAGCGTAGGACTTAACGGAAAGTCAGTTTCCTTAACGTCCACCTTCGTCATGAAGATGTAAGCCATACTATCATTTGTAGGCTCTGTTGGCAACTTCTCATTGAAGTTTGCATCTAATCGTGACAAGGCGTCAGCAATGACGTTCTTTTCTCCTTTAATATGCAGAAATGTAGGTCCAAACTCCTCAATTAGGAGTCTCCATCGTATAATACGATCGGTGGACATTTTCTGATATAGGAGATTCTTATGATCGTATGTACTATCAGTTTTTGACCCAATAGTATATTTTTGAATTCCTTAAGTGTTTCTACTATGGATAACAGTTCTTGCTTGCCAGTCGTGTAACGTTTTTGAGCGCTGTTAAGTTTCCTCCTGTAGAAAGCTAACGGACGGTCATCTTGCATTATGACTGCTCCCAGTTGATAATTGCTGGAGTCCGTATAAATATGGAAGTCTTTTGAGAAATCTGGATAAGCCAGTAATGTCTCTTGACTAATTATAGCCTTAATGTCTTCGAAGGCTTTCTGTTCTTTATCATGCCAAATAAATTTAGCTTTGGCAGAACACATCGCCGTAAGCGGCGCTAGTATGTGACTTCTACATTACCACATGTCACGGTAGTAATTGATCATACCTAAGAAACGTCTCAACTGCCGTTTGGTAGTTGGTGGTGTCAGCCGCATAATCGCTTCCACTTTCTTAGGTTGAGGTTGGATACCGTGACGAGTAATCCAATAGCCTAAGTAATCAATCTTGGTCACTGCGAACGAGGATTTACGTAGGTTAACGGCAAAGCCAACATCCGTCAGGCATTGCAGGACTAATTCAACATGCTGAAGATGGTCCTCGTAGGAACCTGCTGTTGTAATTAGTATGTCATGCGTAGTAGCCCATACTTAAGTCAAGAGCCGTTGCCCAATTAAACCCTTCAAGTTTCTGAAGAAGGTCAGCAATCTTGGGTAACGGGTATGGTTTACGTTTGATGTACCTATTAAGTACGCGAAAGTCCGTTAAGACTCTAACGTCACCAGTCTTCTTAGGCTGTATGAACGTTGGTGCCGCCCACTCGGAGTCATTGCACTTCGTTAATACTCCTATATCACATAGGCGTTTAATTTCCTTTTTCGTTGTTTCCTCATAGCACTTTGGTATAGGAAACGGACGAGCGTGATACGGCTTCTCATCTTTACTTAAGGGCCGTAGTTCAAGATGTACGGTAGGTACGTTAAGTATGCCCAGTCCTCCACGAAACAACTTTGGATATTTTCGTAACAAACATATGAGTTGTTCTTTTTGTTCGTTACTCAGATGCGTTTCCATGTGTGTGTAGTCATCAAGATCTAACGCACTATAGTCTGCATCCAGTATACGTTTCTGCCTTGCTTCTGCTTCCTTGAGTACCGTAGGTTTGATACTGTGGTAGTAGATAGCTGTAGCATTCTGTAGATCGGATATTACGTGTTTTTCTTTCATGGGAATTTCTACTCCTTCCCATACTATCCGTTGTGTATTGAAATTAATTTTGATACCTAATTCTGATAGTAAATCTGCACCGATGATCATGTCATACTGTGCATTCTTGCGTAATGTATGTGTGTCCTCATGACACACCCATTGTACTATCTTTGACGTACTAAACTCGGGTAATTTGAATTTAAGTTCCCGTTGCAATTTAGTTACAAATTGACCACCCATAGTGTGCCATCGTGTATGTGATGTTTTGAATACCGGTCCAGTTAAGCCCCGTATCGCATCCTTAAGTATAATTGTCGCAGATGCTCCAGTGTCCAGCAAAATGCAAATGATGCCGGGTTTGTCTGTTCCCATCACTTTGACCACGACTTCGGTGGTTTTGTGTTTTTGTTTTTGTCTCTTACTGCCATGGCCATCTTTGGATGGCAATATCTCAGTAGAAAATAAACCAAAGTAGATAGAACTTGCATCACTATCGTCCTTAGTGTCTACTGTACTAATGGTTGTCTTGGGACTGAACATTTCCACAATTTCTGCATCCGAATTCTCGGGTGTAAAGTCGCGGACCTTACGCTTGCCAGACTTCGGGTTGCGTGGAAGACGCTCAAGGATAGCGTTAAACTGCTCCTGCGTCATCAAGACATTTTGGTCGGTAGAACCGACATTTTTCTTACCAGGTTTATGCTTCCCCTTGTTCTCAGGGTTAAACCAACAGTCTTTCGTAGTATGATTTGTACGACCGCAATGCGCACACTTCTTATACTTAGACGACTGTGTTTTTGCCATTGCCATTTTGTCAGCGGACTTATTCCAATTGCCCTTTTGTGCCTTCAGGGTTATCGGTCTTTTCCACTCTACGACGTTTGGCTTCGAGTGCCTGTCTGAGTTCAAGTTTCTCAAAATAATCAACAGTGCCTTGAAAATCGAACTTATAAAGTTCAATGTTTGCACCAAGAATGACCGCTTGCCATTCTTCAGGCTTCGCCTGGTTGAGAATTTGAATCAAGTCGTCATCAGACAATTTAGACGGTTCAGCCTTACCTTCTTCCCGTGGAAAATACGGTAAGTAATTATTTAGCTCGCGTAAACGCGTAGCAAAGTTACGAACCGTATGACTTCCAAGACGTAGGTAATGCTGCATGTACACCACCTGCTTCTGGTACGCATGCAAGATTGGGAAGTAAGACTTACCAACTTCCGTCATCACCAGCTGGAAAATCTCATTTGGAGTCTTCCTCTGTCGTGCGGGACCCGCTACGTTCTCCGTATCGAGTCTACGCCACGTTTGCTGGAATTTGTCTCTTGCACTGCCCTTAAGTAGTGCAAGCGCCATAGACGCTTTTTGTTCGCCGGACTCGAGCGGATAGTCACGAATGACTTCCTCGAGCTCTATGCGCCACTTCACCCACGCTTCTGGCGAGGTGTCGTAGTCTCCAAACAAACGAATCCTCTTTTCGATATTTTTGGAGTTCGCATTTCCAGCTTCAATAGGGACATCGATCTTGTTATAGTTGCTCTCATCGTCAGATTTCTCTGTCGATTTCTTGGGCCTATCAAAATAAATCGACGGCGGATTCAACGCGAGGTTCGACTGACGGAATGCGACATGTTCCGCAGACGAATTTTCAGATGCTTTGCGCTTACCTTTATTTTTGTTCGTCATGGTGATGTACTGACCACTGGGAGTGAATTCACTGTGCCCTACGCGCGAAGTAATCAGTTTTGTTTGTAATTTAATTTGTAGCTAGTTTTTCAGGAGTTAATAGTTATGCCTTATTAAAAGTTATGAGACTAGTTTTTAAAACAAGAGAGCAGTCCCATCCTTGGTGGGATTGGACTGTTCTCTTTCATTCATCTAGGAGGCTCAGTGAGTCTCCAAGAGATGTCAAACAGTTCTCATTCTACTGTTGTACGGTTGTACTGTTGTACAGGATCAGTGTTCTATTGTTGCACTGTACTATGGTATTACTAGCCTACCGGTATATCCAAGTACTATACATGGCCATTGTATTGTAGTACTGGATACTAGTAATTATAGTATACTGTATCGCTCTACGCTAGGGGCACGTGCGGTGTACTGCAGCTTGGCTGAATACAAACAGGCCAACGAACTCCTCTCCCAAATGCAATGCGTCACAACCGCTCTCCACAACGCAACTCCTCCTCAAGTTCTCCCAGTTGCTCTGCCCCCGCTGTCAACCCCGTTGCAGCCTCCAAGGGAGCAAATTGCGATGCCATCACCGGTCATTGTACCTCCTCCTCCCACCACTCCGTTGTTGACTCCAAAGGAGGTGACTCCGCAACCACCTACGCCGATTGCACCTCAACTCCGGACTCCGACTCCAGTCAAAATCTGCCTTCCAGTCGCCGCCGACTCCAATTCGTCCTGCAAACGAAAGCAACAAGGAAGTGCTGAGCGAGCAACCAATCGCCCCAAAGGCAACAAAAGCAAAGAACACACCCGTCAAGCACGTACCTCGTCGTTCCACTCGCAATCGCTCAGCTCCAGTCCGTCTCGGTTACGACGGACAACAAGGACATGGTTACAATGCTGAACTCGACTGCTCTTCCCTCGAATGGGTTTACAACGAAGTCGCCGAGTGTTTTTCACCACCACCTTTGTCGTACAAGGCAAGTGTCAGCAATCCTGACACTTTGAGCTTCAACGAAGCGATGAGTGACCGCAAAAACAACATCGAAAAATGGTTGAAGGCTGCAAACGAGGAGGACAAAATTCAAAGTTTTCAGAAAAACGGAACTTGGATTGAAGTGCCAATCACAGAAGCCAAGACTCGAATTTTACCCGGTGCGTACTTGGGTGTTTCGTCGCAAGCGTACTCCTGATGGTACTATCAGTAAGTACAAGGCACGCCACTGTGTACAAGGCAATCTCCAAGAAAACGTTCAGGAAACTTTCGCCCCAGTAGTGGCTTGGAGTACTGTACGGTTGTTCCTAGTTCTCTCACTAACTTTGAAATGGAAAACTTGTACAATTGACTTCAGCAGCACATTTGTTCAAGCCATGCTTTCGGATCCAGTCTGGATCCATCTGCCGCGTGGATTCCACTCTCCGAGAGGCCACGCCATGTGTCTCCAGCTTTTGAAGAGCCTTTATGGCTTGAGTGTGGCGCCACGACTTTGGTACCAACACTTGTCTGAGGCCTTGCGCGAAGAAGGCTTCAAAGCCTGCGCTCTTGTTGTCCACACTTGAAGCTGAATACTCCGTTCTCAGCTCAGCAATGCGTACGCTCTTGCCCCTCCGCTCCATGCTTCAGGAAATTGCCTCCGGCATCAAACTTCCTCGCACGTTCACGTGAACAATTAAGGGCCAAGTCTTCGAAGACAGCAATAACGGCGCGCTTCTTCTCGCCGTAAACCAACGCATCACCAACGACACGAAGTATTTTCAGGTGAAGTGGTACTTCTTTTGGCAACACGTGGGTGATGGCACGGTTGCCATCATGAAAGTCGACACTCAGGAGCAGTGGGCAGATTTTCTCACAAGAAAAGGACTAAATCGTGAGAGTTTCAAACGCGTCTGCAAACTTGTCCAAGGATGGTAATGGCCACCCAAACCCTTGTGTTTCTTGTTCAAACTGTAATCTTTGTTTGACTCGTATTTATTTTAACTGATGTTTTGTGATCTGTTTCTGCATTTATGGATGAAAGGGAGAATTGAAACCTACGCTGCACTGGACTACGATGCCATCGTTGTACTGTGCTACTGTGAGGTCATCCACTGAAATGAGAAACACGATAGGCTGTACTGTCCGGTCTCTAACTAATTTTGTACGAACTACCCAACAAATGAGTTGAAATGTCAAATGCCATTTGACACGTTCGACAAGTTTGTCTTTCGTACGATCGAGTGCCGAATTTACTGTAGCTTCTTTTATATCTCAGAATTCAGAACGCATTTTGTGTGAACCTTCCTACAGTAATTTTTACGGTACTACGTACTACATCCTACGATTAGAGTATCATCTCCGGTGATGGTCTCTAGTCTCTTACATATATATATTACTAGTGGGTACCTCCCAATTGGTCGGACTTTTGGAATACGTGTACGGTATGGGTTGTGCACGGTTGTGTGTACTGTTTGTACAGTTCAGTACTATACGCAAGTAGTGCAGTACCCCAGAGTGGTCATACTCCGTAACAGACGCACGCACTGACGCAACTACGTATATGCAAATCTTACCGACATCGCTTACGGAGTACTCCAGTATGCATGTATGACATATATCATACTCCGAGTATGAGACAGTATTCATTTGATCCAGTACCCCAGAGTGGTCATACTCCGTAACAGACGGACGCACGCACGCACACACGCACACAATTAATTTATAACTAGTGGGTGCCTCCCAATTGGTCGGACTTTTGGAATACGTGTACGGTAAAAACGAAAAACCCACGCCTCCCAATTGGTCGGACTTTTGGAATACATGTACGGTATGGGTTGTGCACGGTTGTGTGTAGTGGCAAGCGTGCTGCAAATGATGTGTTTTACAACACAATTAGATGAGGAAAAAAGTGACAAATTCATAGAAATTTGCTAATTTAGATTGCCAAAATACACAGTATTGAAGTTGTTTACAAATCCTGTTGATGATACTGAGGGCACAGTTTTGATATCAGGACCTCCTTATAAACAATGTTGTGCAGAAGATGACCATCAGTAAATATGAAAAGATCATGTGGGTTACGAACTCTTGAGAGAGCAACGTAAAGCTGGCCATGTGCAAATACACCTTGTGGCAAGAAAATGCCAACTCTTCGCAATGTTTGACCTTGACTCTTGTTGATCGTCATTGCATATGCTGGTTGAACTGGAAACTGACGTCGTTTGAAGACAAATGGCAGCTCATCTTGAGGTGATAGGAGAGCAATCCGTGGTATGTCCACAATTTCTGCAGTGGTAGGAATCAAACACTGGAGGACAGACTGTGAGATACGAACAATGAGACGGGTGCCATTGCTGAGTGTGCTTGATAGGTTTCGAGCAGCATGACCAACATGCCTTTTTCAGAGTGAGGCAATGTGGTGGAAGGCCAGATAGCTCCAAAGAGTTCAGGAATTCAGGAGGATAGAGGGTATGTGCAGGATCATTAGGTTCCTCAGATATGATGTTGTCAATACTGAGAAACACATGTTCATCATGAGGTAGCCTTGAGGTTACCATATCATTGATTCTTTGAACATCTTTGTTTTTAGGACATAGAATAGCACGTTCAGACCAATAGGCTGGTTCATTGGAAGAAAAATCATCAAACACATGCTCAACCAGTTCGTTTGTATCCTGAGGCTGGAATATATAAGATGGTAGATTTATTGGGGAAGGCTCCATATCCTCGCCGATCCTCAACAGGAAAGATGCAAAATGGGAAAGTACTTCTTGGAACTCTGGGTTAGCATTTGTGTTCTGTAAGTCCATTCGCAATCGCATATTTTCAGAGAGTTGCATTACATTCACAGATGATGTTTGCCAGACTTTGGATTGTAGGACAGTTGAATGCACAGTGGTAGCTCTTCCAGCATGGCGTAGTATGGGAAGCACTTGACGAAAGTCACCACCCATGACGACAACCAAGCCACCAAATGGAGCATCATTACGTTCAAGTAAATCACAAAGAGACTGTGAAAGAACATCAAGACCAACACCCTTAAGCATTGTGATCTCATCAATGATCAAAATCTTTGCAACCTTCATAACTTCTGCCTTCTCTTTTGATAGGTTGCACATGGATGTTTCATATAATTGAATTGGAAGCCCGGATATATAGTGCAGAGTACGGCCCAAAGGGGCAAAGTTTGAGGCAGCAATGCCTGATATGGCCGTTGCAAGGGCAACCTTCCCTTCACTGCGCACCTTGGCAAGGATCATCCTGAACAACTCCGTCTTACCTGAGCCTGCAGGTCCATCAACAAAATAAACATTTTCTGATTTTCAGTACCAGCATTGTTGTTCACAGAAGCAAGTACAGCATCAAAAATAGCACGCTGTTCAAGATTCAGGAGAGGGAGGCGATCCAGCTGCTGTTGAATATCAGTGTTGGATGATGACAGCTGCAATTCTAACAAATGGTTGACTGAATTGTTGTCCATGGCACTCCCATGCTCCTCAACCAGAAGTGTGCGGAGGGATGGTATCCATTCGAATACAGAACGGCTGTGCATTATCCCCAGAAGGGCATCAAGTTTACGCACAAGGAGGTCCTGCAGGTGTTGTTCACTAAGGCTGGGTTGACGGTGTGCATAGTCTTCTGACAGGGCAGCCCAGTGAGAGTCATAGAGTGACCTTGGGTCAGAGACATCACAGTTGAAGAGGATGATTGCAAAAAGTCTTCTGAGCCTTGCTGGGGAGAGTGTCTGTGTGGCTTCCTGCATGGCTCGATGCCACTCAGTATCATCATCTAGAAGACCCAATGTACGACAGGCATCTTGAAATGTTGGACAAAGTACATCATCAACGGTTCGTAGAGCTTCAAAGCTTGTTGCACCTTTCACTACAGTCAACATCCTTCGCAGGAAGTATCTCTCACCAGAAGAAGGGGAAGCACTGTAGAGGCGAGACACAGTGGGGAATGTCTGCCGGTGATTGGAGCGTCGTACCTTCTCGACACCAGCACTTTTCCATGTGTAGTGTTGTGGGATGTCATGATAAAGGAACTGGCGAGCATACTGATCATGCCGATTGAGGTCCAACCAGGCAGTCAATTGTGTACAGGGTGGTCCTCTTGCAAGCACTTGAGCAACATTTTCATTTTCCTCAAAAACCACCGATTGCTGATTGGGAAGATGGAACATTAGGCGCATCACATTGGGCTTCTCTGAATGTAGACGAAGGCTGAAGAGGCGCCAGCATGCCTCTGATGCAGAGACATAACGTCCATCAAGATAGAGCTTGATCTCATCAACATCTTCCCCCATCTGGACTGCAGCACGGTCGTGTCCCTTGTATACATACTTGTAGAGGTACTTGACGGCCTGCACTGAATTGCACACCTCAACATTGATATGACAATCATACTTCTTGGTAAGATGGCAATTATATGGCACAACCCAGCGGTTGTCCAACTCAGCTCCTCGAACAGTTACAGTCCTTCCATCATCACGTCGATGATATTGAGGAATCCATCATCATTGAGTGTTGTCTCATCTTGAAAGGGCCGGGATACTTGTCCTTGCATTCACCTGCTGGCTTTGTAGAACTATTACAACACTTCAAATTTTTCCATCGATTGGGGAAACTTTGGTGCCACAGGGCCCATGCAACATACACCTCTTCACAGTTGCAAAAGTTCAGGATCTATCAATGCATCTGGGATCTCAGCTGAAACAATATGGTCAATGTCAGATTCTGTGCGCGGTTTGTCATTCTCTGCCAAAATGACCAGTACATGTGCATGTGGCAATCCTCGCTTCTGAAATTCGATGGTGTAGATAGCAGCCACAACCCTTCCAAGCACTTGCCGCTTCTGGAGGTCAATCATCATCTCTGTAAATTTGAGATGGAACACTCGTGCCACCAAATCTGGTCTGTCATTTACAGTTTGGCCAGGAAGAAGGTTTTCAACAACTTCTGGCCACTGCGGATTGGTTGTCATTGTAATAAAGAGGTCTGGCTTGCCCATTCGGCGCACAATTGCCAATGCATCCTGGCAAAGCTGGTGCATGTTTCTTGCACTTCCAATGTGAGATGAAGGCAGAATGATTCGTCGCCCCAGCTGTCGAGTGTTTGTCACATCCTCACCAGCAACAGCATCTGCAATGCCTTGATAAAGTTCAGCACGCAATCTTGGTTGATTAAGACGGATGAAATTAAGACGGCCTTGTTCCACTTGGGCATAGCAGTCCACAATGTATTGGTGAAACAGCTTCCCTGCAAAGTGAAGGTGATTGGAGAACTGAGCAGCAGGTCGTACAAAAAGCCGAAATGCAGCATGCATGAGGCAAGTTAATCTTGTCAAATGTGGAGTCGTAGCATTTGGACCAGTTTGCATCATGCCAGGATGCCAGCCTCTTGGGGAGCCTGTTGGAAAAAGGAGTACATATGCCAGTGGAGAATAGTCGGGATGGAGCTCTGAGATTGACTGAATTGCTCCAGCACGAAGCAATACTCGAATATCACGGTTACCTGAACCTTCGTCAGGAAGAATCACAGCTACCTCACTGGAACTTGGTGCATTGTACCGTCTGTTGTCCAATTCAGGTTGATCCAGGATATGCATTGCAACATTGTGGCCAGGCAATTCAACATCATGATTACCATCAGTATTACTGGCCAAGGTTTCCTCATCAAGAGCTTGCTTGAATAATCCATACAGCCGGTTTTGATTCTGAATCATTTGCTGCAATAAAACCAAAGTATTCCTGTCCAAGGTATTCAAATGATGTAAACGATTGTCCACCTCATGGTTAGTGTCATAGAAATAGAGTTGTGCAAAAGCAGGATGCTGTCCAGGTTCTGGGAGCAATGATCCTAACCGGTGGTACATTGAGCCATGAATGCGAAAAGTATAAATTCCACAACTCCTATCAATCAAAGCATCATCCACATTAGCGCCTATTGAGGCAAAACTCAAGGCAGAGTTGTAGGCACGGATGTGTGGCATGAACAATTCATGTGCATGAAAAAGATCCATCAACACATTTGGTGTGGGATCAAGAGGGAGGAGAGATACCTTGCCCTTGGCACAGCAAGAAGAAAAGTAGCCCCTTTCAGACCTTGATTCATTTGGAAAATGCAGTGCAGAGCAGCCCTGACATTCAACTGTGCATGGGCCAAGGACATGACGTGCTGGAGCAGGAGCAGATGAATAGGCTGCGCCATTGGTGCGTTGGCAACTTTGGCGTGTTTGTCTCATGTGCTCTTGGTTCCTAGTGGTGATGGCAGCCATCTGTGTGGCAGCTACAGGGTCACCTTCTTGAGATCTCTGGAGCGCTCCAGCTCCAGACGTGTTTGTCTCATCTGCTCATTGGGTGCTGAGTGGTGATGGCAGCCATCTGTGTGGCAGCAACAGGGTCACCTTCTTGAGATCTCTGGAGGCGCTCCAGGCGTGTTTGTCTCATCTGCTCTTGGTGCTGAGTGGTGATGGCAGCCATCTGTGTGGCAGCAACAGGGTCACCTTCTTGAGATCTCTGGAGGCGCTCCAGACGTGTTTGTCTCATGTGCTCTTGGTGCTGAGTGGTGATGGCAGCCATCTGTGTGACAGCAACAGGGTCACCTTCTTGAGATCTCTGGAGGCGCTCCAGGCGTGTTTGTCTCTTCTGCTCACGGTTCCTGGTGGTGATGGTGGCCATCTGTGTGACAGCAACAGGGTCACCTTCTTGAGATCTCTGGAGGCGCTCCAGACGTGTTTGTCTCTTCTGCTCACGGTTCCTGGTGGTGATGGCGGCCATCTGTGTGGCAGCTACAGGGTCACCACCTTCTTCTTGGGACAGGTTGCGAAGTTTGGCACGCCTTTCCTTGCTGCAATGGCAGCTGGCTTTGTTGATAGTGAATGTTTACTTGGGTGTGACATAATGGTTATATGCTGATTGGAAAGAATTGGAAGCAAGGAATTATGTGAGCGGTACAATTACTGTAGGTGTATGAGGTACTGGAGTCTACAGTACAGCGTACAGTACCATACTGTACAGTACTCGGAGTACATCTTATAGTGAGTGAGTGTATGAGGTACTGGAGTACAATGTAGAGTCGTAACAGGGACTACAGTACAGCCAGCGTACAGTACTGTGCAATGACCACCAATAATACAACTTCACGACGCAACCCGCCGTTAATTAAGCGTTATTTTTCAAAAACGAAAAACCCACCGTTAATAAAACGTTATTTGAGTAAGGGATGACTTTTGTAATCAAAAATTTGCGTTCATGGGGGGCCAAGCACCAATACTGGCGAAGCTTCTTGGTTACTGTTACTGTTTACTTTCAGTACTCAACCCTGGCGAAGCTCCGTAGTGAAAAAATTCAGACAGTATTCATTTGATCCAGTACCCCAGAGTGGTCATACTCCGTAACAGACGGACGCAGTGGGCATGAACACCTCACATTTGATCTGAGTGTACTACAGGAAACTGGACGTACAGTACCCCCAACCTGGTCGTACTCCGTACCACTACATTTACTGTTACTGTTTACTTTCAGTACTCAACCCTGGCGAAGCGAAAAAATTCAGACAGTATTCATTTCATCCAGTACCCCAGAGTGGTCATACTCCGTAACAGACGGACGCACGCACGCACACACACAATTAATTTATAATATAGTAGGATATAGTAGGATACATACAACCAAAGCTTCGAATCGCATCGCAGTGCTTCTTCACGTTGGAGGTGCTGTACGGTATTCATCCTGTACAGTACAGGCAATGAATGGGTAAAGAAAATTGGCTTTGAAAACTATAGTCTTTCATCACCTTTCATCCGTACCTTCGACGTTGTCACCATGGAGCGTCTTCAGCAGTTGATGCGTGGTATGCCAGGCGGAGGCTTGGGCGGGGGCGGTGGATCCGATTCTCCAAGCCCTGATTGCGCCGAAAAGGTGCACGTTTCCTCCTTGGCCTTGTTGAAAATGTTGAAACACGGCCGCGCCGGTGTTCCGATGGAAGTCATGGGGCTTATGCTGGGACAATTCGTTGACGACTACACAATTAATTGTGTGGATGTCTTCGCAATGCCTCAATCAGGGACATCTGTGAGCGTTGAGGCGGTTGATCCAGTTTTCCAAACGAAGATGTTGGATATGCTCAAACAGACTGGACGCCCGGAGATGGTCGTCGGGTGGTATCACTCGCATCCTGGATTTGGTTGTTGGCTCAGTTCAACTGATATCAATACGCAGTCATCCTTTGAAGCACTCAACTCGAGAGCTGTTGCACTTGTTGTTGATCCCATTCAATCCGTGAAGGGAAAAGTGGTTATTGACTGCTTCCGACTTATCAATCCTCAACTCATGATGTTGGGACAAGAACCCCGGCAAACGACATCGAACATAGGTCATCTTCAAAAGCCTTCCATTCAGGCCCTTATTCATGGTCTGAACAGACATTACTACTCTATCGTCATTGATTACCGTAAGAATGAGCTCGAAGAACAGATGCTTATGAACTTGCACAAACGCAATTGGACGACGGGTTTGAGTGTGGAAAAATTCGAAGACCATCAAAAGGCGAGTGAGGACTTGGTTGACAAAATGCTGAAGCTGACCAAGGACTACAATGAACGCATGCAACAGGAAGAGGGAAAGACAACAGAGGAAATCTTGGTAGAGAATGTGGGCAAGGTCGACCCCAAGCGACATTTGGAGGCAAGCGTTATCGATCTCATGTCGGCCAACATTATTCAGTGTTTGGGAACCATGCTAGATACGGTTGTCTTCTAGCCTCTACTAGACCACTCCAGATTCCGGAGTAGCAATGCTCTAATAGAGTAGCGTTGAAGTACCAGTATTGTTTTCCCTCCGAACTTACGACTCGTCACAAATAATACTCATACATGCACATCAATGAATTATCTACTATCTAGAAGAGGTATTGAGAAATAAATCCTGCACTTCACACTCCTGCGTAGTAGTGCTGGGTTAGGATGGTGTATATCATGTATTCAATGCGTATAGTTCTGTCTAAATAAGAGTTTCGGTGAATGGATCCTCCTTCACTTTCTACAAACGGTCGTGTGGGCGAAGTCGACACCAACGCCTCGATTGGGCCAGTATAAGTAGCTCTTGCCATGGATAGACATCGCAATTCTCCGGAGTGAGACCTAAAAGTGGGGATATTCTCAACTTGTGAATCCTGGGCACTGGTTTATAATGATGTATTTACTGCTGGGTTATTCCTTGTCTAAAAATGAGTTGCGGTTTAGCTGGACGCCTTCTTCGCTTCCCACTCCAGCTTCGCTTTCTGCAAACGGTCACACATACCGAAGTAGTCAAACTTCAAATTGCCTTCGCCTCGATTGGGACAGTAGCCTTCATCGGGATAGAATTCATCGTGATTCGAAGAGCCGCCAAAAAAAGTAGGGATGTCCTCTTCATCGATGACAGTAAGCAACTCTTCCTTGGCTTCGGCAGAACCCTTTAGAATAACCTTGGAGGCAAGACGTCCAGGCATGAGTGGAAGCAAGAGATTCATGACGAACTGGACAATGGAAGAGATAGGAGCCGAGATGAGAACTTGAAGGCGATCGGGGTATCCCTTGACAAGGGCCTTGAGAAGCTTAATCATGAATGCTGGGTTCGGCGGAGGAGGAGAGCCGGAATCAGCAATGCAGACAAAGTCTGTGATACCTTCTGGCATGCATCGGATCCCAGCATCTGCGAGAAGAATCAACGAATTGACCTCTGCGTCCGTATCGGGGTACCAAGGCTTGCGGTTGGTTCTGATCCAAAGAATGGGGCGACCGTCGCGAGTGAATCCATGCCAGTACGTGGATCCGTAGTTCAGGGAAACAGCCAAAGCCTTCGCCTTGACAAGTTTCTCTGGAAACTCAAGGGCTTCAGGAGCTGTGGCCGGTCCATTGGCAAGCTTGAGAAGGTCTTCCATTTCAGTCGCACCTGCCTGTTCACGCCAAGTCATTACGTCATTCAACTTCTTCTGACTGTACTCCAATGGTCTGCGAACGGTAGGGTCCTTAGAGTATGGCTTGGAGGCGACAGAGAGAATGTAGGCATCACTGAGATAGTTGTAATCATCAGGGAACTCAGAAGCCAACTCCGCGCGAATAATAGTCAATTCTTCAGGGGTCACTTCGAAACATCCATCGTGCTCCACTTCGTCATGATTATCAAACTCATCCTTGTGTTCCTTCACTTCAGCCTCGGCCTTTTCAACTTCTTCCTTTGTCACTTCAGCAGCCATGGTGCAGTTGAATGTTGAATGGTTGTTTGAAACTGGCTCGCACGATGTCTCGACGTCTCGACAACGGTACAGGTCTCAAACGTAATGTGCGGTTTGGACTGTTGTAAACAATGACATCCTCAATGTACCGGTCCCTACGGGAAGTTCGTACAGAGGGGAAATTCCGAATTCAAGAGTCAAGAGTCAAGACGCACATTCAGAATAAACGGTCTTTTATTAGTCCCCCGCCTTAACTTTTTCTTCTCACGTGGAACGTCATCAAAATGGACAATAATGAAACGCTGTCTGAAAATCGCCAAGTTCATGCGTCTGCACCTCTGCCGCAATTCTGTGTGTCGTGCGTCGTGCGTCCAAGCGAGAATTTTTTTACAGGTATGAAGTATGAAGCACTACTGTACTATTTGAGTACTTGTATGTATGTAGTGTAGAACGAATGCTACGTATCATGCTATGTATGATAGTAACATGACATATGACATGGACGGCGTGGCGTGTATACAAATAAAAGTCGGTTTTTATTAATCATTCATGTTGATGATCATATTTCGTGACTTTCAGAGATACTGTAGCTGGTAGTACACTACGGTAGTCCTCTGTACTTCAGTACCTGGTACAGTACCGGAGCCTGGAGATTCCAGGTACCTGGTACTAGCTAGTACTCCAGTACTCGAATTTTTTTTGTGAGAAGTGTCAACTATTCTTCGACGCCGCATCATCACCTTTAGGTGCATGTCGCTTATTAGTACTCCAGCACTCCAGAGTCCAGAGTACACACCATGTCAATGGCAGATATGCTAGTCATAATCGACTACGATGAAGTTGTCAAGGATCCTTCAGACAAGCACTCTCTGCATGAGAAACTAGAGCAAGCCTTTGGAGCGGTAGGATCAATGGGAATTATCGCCATTCGCAACGTGCCAGACTTTGTCGCAACCAAGCAATCCTTGTTTCCGCTAGCCCACACCCTGGTGAATCTTCCTCCTAGCTACATCAAATCTGAACTAGAAGATCCGTCGTCGTTGTACAACGCTGGCTACTCATTTGGGAGAGAAAAGCTAGGCAATCAACCTGACAAATCCAAAGCGTCATTCTATTTCAATCCTCTCACTGACGCGCCAGGATCCGAAGAAGATCGAGTTCAGTATCCGTATTCATATCCCCGCAATAAGTGGCCTACCTCAAAATTACCAGAACTAGAACCTGCCGCCAAGAAACTGGGAAGTATCATGAAGGACGTCGTGGTGGAGCTGGCGAAACATATCGACGCCTTCGCGAAAGCGAAGGTGCCAAGCTATCAAGAAGGACAGCTCTATAAAGCAATGAAGTCAACCGAAAAAGCCAAGGGGCGGTTGCTGTACTACTTTCCCCTTGACTCCTGTCCTGACAGTAACCAAGAAGATTCTTGGATTGGTTGGCACAATGATTCAGGTTTTCTCACCGCTCTCGCAGGAGACTCGTACCTGCATCACGATACTGGTCTGCCGTGGGACGACCATCCCGATCCAAAAGCAGGATTGTACGCCATTGATCGCAACAACCTTGTACAACAAGTACACATTCCCGCCGATTGCATGGCAGTTCAACTCGGAGAATGCGTCCAAATTATTACCGCCGGTGCCGTCGTGGCAACCCCGCACTGCGTCCGAGGGACGACTGTGCCCCAGGCCGCTCGCGTCTCCTTCCCCTGCTTCATCGACACTCCACCGGGATTCGGACTTCGCGTTCCAGACGGATGCAGTCGCGAGCAAGCCCTCGTAGTGGACTGTCCTAAGGTGCCTCCCCTCTCGATGCGATGGACTGAAGACGGCATGACGTTTGGCGATTTCCTGACCAAAACCTTCTCTATGTATTATGAATGGTCCACGAAGTCATAGATTAGTGTGCGAGGAAGGGGAACTATAACACCTGATCAGGCCTGTTGGAACGTTGAACTTAGAGTGCCTGCATCCATCTTTGTTTCGTGCGACGATGCCTCCAAGGTATACAACGCCTGGAATAGCAGATACCTTAGACTCTGCTTCGGTGTCGGTGTGAGCGTCAGACTTCAAGGAATGTGAGGGCGCACGCTCAAGAACAGCACTATTTGTTTTGAGATGGGCGTCGATCTCGTCCGTGTCAATGTGCCCGCTTGGTCCCAAAACAAAGGCTTTAACGTGGCTGAAGTCGTCAACTTGTCCTTCAATCTAAACGGCGATACGAACAAGAAGGTCCGCAACTGGTGAATCGAGGTCCCTGCGAGCTAATGTGAGATATGAAGCAGAGAATAACGGGAGCACGACGAATGTGAACAAGGCAAGGCTTTGTCGGGCAGAAATCTCATTGTAGAAAATCCGTCATAGGTTCCATTTTGGGTGGATCCTAATCAAGTGAAAGGAGTGTTTTCGTCATCCAAAGTCGCTAAACACACAGTGATGGAGATGCCACTCACCGTTCCTTAATGCGCCCATCGCCTCTGCTTATCGTCCTTCCGGTCGACAACGTGATCGTTCAAAAAGTATGAATCCTCGTAGCAATGATGATCAGCGGATGTATTATGCATCCCACTTGTGCCATCCTCTGTTGTCAGGTTCCAAAGTCGGCAAACTTCGTTCGAAGATTTGGAGTTGCAGACCATCGGGATCGTCTGGCCGCCGGGATATATCTGGGGCATCTGAATGCGTCGTTCAGGATGATTGCGGCAATGGTTCATCATTTCACAGATGACGTACTTGACATTTTTGTAGTAAGTGTTATAGCGAGAACACTCTCTCAGATAATCTTGTATGACGGTTGTCTTGTCAAGCAGTAGTGGTGAGTCATGAAGAAAAGGTCCAACGTCTCCGGCCGTTGGTTTGCGAAAGATACTCGTGTTATACAAGGCAGACCGCGACAAGAGCACCCCATTGGCTCCTGTTTCTTCCATCATGCCAGTCCACTCCTGCCTGGTGTAGAAATCGCCGTTCACCATTATGGGCACGGAAGGGAATTTGCTCTTCAGCACGGGAACGACTTCTCGCAGTGTTTTCCAGTCAGCCGCCTTTGTCGATTCGTCATCCACATAGCGAGCATGAATTGCAATGGCCAATGCTCCAGCATGAACCATGGCAGTACAAAAGTCAACTGTTGCCTGCGTGTTTTTGATAAGACGAATTTTACAGGACACCGGTATTTCAGGCAGGCCGAGGCGCAGAGTCCGGATAATATTTGACGCGCGTTCTGGATCAGTAAGCAGTGCAGATCCCATACCCCCAGCCACTGAAAACTTCCTTGGACAGCCCATATTGATATCGATCGCAGCAACGTCTCTGTGGACGATCAAGGCAGCTTGGAGGGCTAAATGTGGCTCGCCAGTTCCCAACTGACAAATAAGTCTTCCCGCCTCCCTGAAAGGATCAATTTTCAACAAGATTGGCGCTTGTCCTCCATATTTAGCTGATACATTTCTCCTGGTCTTCTCCGCCCATTTAGTGGTGTCTCTGACGAAACTCGATCATGCCATCAGTAAGGACCTCTCGAGTGGATGTGATCACGCTTCGATCCATGAGTTCTTCGGTGTACACAGCATCAGCACCATATTTCAGTGCCAGAGTTCGAAGAGGAGTAGTCGAAGCTCGCACCATGGGTGCTAGGATGACGCCATTATACAGCCCTTGAGCCTTGGCTTCCACATCTTCGATTGTCATGAGCAGAACAAACCATTCATGGAGGCAGACATCGTGTTTTCAGTTTGTGTAAATCGAGTATCCTCGTTTGAAGTCACCCACGCAGAGTACGTTCGTAAACTGGGTGGTTGTGGTTTGACGGTTTGACGTTTGGAATTTGGAATATGCATATGTGCTGCACCGATAGACCAACAATTCGGTACTGTAGTATCGTACTCGTCCATACCGCACAGTATTGTTTCCGTCTTCTTCTGTAATAGACTGTATTCCAATCCCAGAACCCCATTAGCTACCGCAAGAATATCACGCGCCCATCTCCCTAAATCTCGGTTTCGACTCTCTCTGACTCTTGAAGTATATTAGATTCTAAGTTCTTAGTACAGTATTCATGGGATTGTCCTTCTTGAAGCAGAAGCGTCCATCTCGAGTACTTGCCTTGAAAGACACCTTCCGAGGTCCAAATAACACTGGAGAATTCCACAGCCAGCCAACGCACTGTCTAGTGTATAGCAACACATTTGTCAACATTTCGCTAGGACACGTTTCGCACTAGCTTATGAGAGACCAATTTCTGAACATCGGTCGCCCTTATCTGACAACAGTAGAGCAAAGGGATCGACAATTAAAGAAGGATCCTCAACACTCAGTCGAAACCGGAATCCAAATCATTGGTTTTGGAAGGCATCTGATTAAGCAGCAACTTTTCTTCGAGGATTGCATTTAATCCAAGTTGCAAACGATCAATAAGATTTTCGCTCGCCATTGCTTCCAGAATGTGACGCTTGTCTGACAATACAGCAAAAGTTGCCCAGCTAGCAGCTGTCAGTTCATCTACACTCCTCAAACCATCTCTGAATAATTTGTCAATACCACCATTTTCTTGAGCATTCCGAAGGGCTAAGTCGTATTGGGATCGTCTCGATGCGCTGATGGTCGCTTCAATGTTATCGACCAATTCTCTGGCTCGACCCAAGTCAGAACATTCAAGGTCAACAAGCTCCTGGCAAAACCCCATCACGACGGGCTGCATTTGGGATACCTTTGTCATTCTAGCCCTTGCCACAGCACGCAAGGTTACATGGACGGTGACCTTCCCACGATAGCCTGAAAGCACGTCAAAGTCGTCGATTTGACACAACGGCATGGTTCTAACAAAGTCGTCGTCCCCCCAGAAGGGCCATACCGACAATGGACTCATAGTTGTCGATACAATCTTGGAAAAGATCAAAGAATCGCCCATGCTTGAGAATAATATCTGTCGACTGACCTTGCAGGAGTGCCTCGTTGGCAGCGAATGGCAACATGAGAATTTCGTGCCCGTCTGCGATGTCGTCGTTATCACACTTGTTTCTCCATTCCAGCAAACCATACAGCCGTCCCGGAGATGCTAAAGCTGTCCCATAGGAGAGTGGAGAGGATACTAAACCCAAGGATGCCCCTATGAAGGAATGTATGAGGAAAAAATCTGCGCTCACCATTGCGGGGACAACCCAATCTGTCCCTGATTCTGTACCGATGGAGACGGAAGCCGACGGACTCGACTACCGGTAGCTAGCTACAGTAGCAAATAAATGTATGCATACAGTGGGACTGAAGCACCTTTGGCAGTACTCGTGTAGAAATCAGTACCCAGTACGGTGTACCAGTTAGTAGTTCTAAGTCCTATCGATGTTAACGTCCCTTCATCCTTCATATGCATACTCTAGCGTACGGCGTGCCCCTGCACTGCATATGATACCTGGTCCTGGAGCATGACTAACATGCACTCGGCGTACACCTCATAATGTCATAATTGTTGCTCGTGCTCTCATGCTTCACGCAGGAGTACTCCTACACCCTGCACACATTTCATCAGATATATGATGTGTTTAATGCCATCACAAAGAAGAGGAGATTAATAATTAATACGAAGTACTGATCTGAAACAGCACCCTAACGACCAAGAGTGCTGGTGGCAGATCACCAGGGCCGAGTCGAGTCAGATACTGCAGTAGTCAATGCTTGAAATCACTAGGTCATTTAGGAGGTACAACGCCCGCATCAAAAATTGACTACAATAGTCAGAGATGACAATCTTGCTATCCTACGAAGCTTGAGCTTGCCCACCTTGAATATCGTACACATGCAGGGCGTAATCGTAAAGGCGTAGGTCCAGTCGGTTCTGACCTACCATAATGTTGTAGGCTTCACTTCCTGGTTTGGGTTCCAGAACTCGCTGATCAGACTGTGCCAGTAACTCTTTTTGACATTGGGAGACGCCATCCACCAACAACGGAAACCATCCAAAATATGTCTGAAAGCGCACGATGGATTCCTCCATTCGACCAATCAATCCCACCACGCATTTTCGACGGACGATTTCCATGGCCAGAAGGAGGTCATCCTCTGTCAAATCGTCCGTATCACTCTTTCCGACGAGAGATCGCACCAATTCATTGTTTGGGAGCTCGTTCGCTGCATAGTCAGAAAGACTCATTGATGCAATCGCTGGATCACTAGCTCTGGCGGCCTCGTAGATACCCATGGACCGTTCCAAGGGATGTCGCAGAATAGTGAATAACCTGCCTGGGTTCTCAGTGGAAAAGATTTCAGCGCTCTGGGTCACGAGGGGGGTAAACATGACATCGGCAAGACTCGATTCAACAAGCTTCAATCTCATGGCACGTTCAAGCCCAGCTTTAGTCGTAACGTCGACATTGATGTAGCGCGTTCCTGTCGGAGTTTCCAAGATTTGAAGGGTCTGATGCCAGAGTGATCGAAAGGAGCGCTGCGTTAGATGCACGAACATTTGTCACTGATGCCATCGAACGAATTTTACTTACAGTCTCCTCGTGCGTCGCACCTTCACCACTCACTTCAACTAAGCCTAAACAATGACCGAGAATTTTCTCGACAACACTTCCTCCGCTCTTGTTGATGTTCCAAAAGACAGGCAGATCCGATCGCTTAGAAGCTGGGAATGGAATTCGCCAGTCTGCGTAACCATTCTCGATGGCAACCGGGAGAATGATGTTCATGGCCTCCAAATTCGGAATATCAAAGGTTCCATTGTACGCACGGGCTTGCCCGAGAGATCCGGGAATTCCACCTGTATTTGACACCTCCTTTACATTATTACTTGTCATGATGAAAGTTCTTGTTATCCATTGCCCTGTGGCACCATAACCAACGAGCAAGGCGAGTAGGAGAGAAATAGTCAAGCAAGCCAGGGCAATGAGTGCTCGAAGTCTGGTAGCCGCCTTGGTTTGAGATATCGATCCCTTCAGTGGGGACTTTCCACCAGAGGAGGTCTTCGAGGAGCCTCGACCAAGCCCGCGACGCGACGGTCTAAGCGCCGAGGGGGCAGCGTTCTTAGTGATACCGTAAGACGAGGGCGAACTGCGGGAAGTGAAGTTTCGTGCACTCGGCAATCCAGGGTCGGACAACGTATTGAAAGATCGATTTGATCTTTCTGCTTCACCTCCTGCCACCCCCAGCGGCACCGGTGCGATGTCATCATCAAGGTCGATGCCCTCTCTCCTCCCTTGAGGTTTAGTGCGTGTGCTCGAATGGAGTCACTTAATGCCTCAACGCCATCTTCTTCTTGCATCGCCCAATCGTCTGTGGTAGCATATGCATTTCCATCTTCCTCGTTTCCTTTCGCCATTTGGAACGTTCTGTATCGATATTGCTTTCAATGGACTGATCCTCGCACCGATACGAAATGGTGTACGGTTTTTCAAAATGGAGACTCGAAAAGGCACCCCCCGACGAATGAGTACAGCACATGACCGACCAGGTCATTTTCTCCTGTTCTTGGTGTAACAACACGTGTCAATTCGAGACATCACACCGAGAATGTCTGGCATGAAGACCACGGGTCATAAAGCGGTATGAAAGAATCGTGGATCTTGAGTAATCCGACTACGCTACTGTAAGTCCTACAATTGTTCACTACACTCGGAGTACAGACACTTGTACTCTGAAAGCTCCATCAAGTAATTCTGAAAGAGTAGCGTTCTACTCTGAACGACTCTCTCTCTATCTGAGGCAGAAACAACGTTGCCTCTCCAGTAGCTTGGAGTAGTGTGTACAATTATCTTGTCGGAGTGCGCATACTCGACTCTGAAGTCCGAAGGAGCACACTCTATTTCCTACGTTTACTATCCGGACTGCCCTGCAATTCGCAACATCGTGAAGGACAATGATACGTCGCAGAGCGGAACTCGTCGCGTTGCTCCTTTGTCTTCTCTCGGACCCAACGTCGTCTACCAACTTGGGCGCCCGACGGCGATGGAGAGCTTTGGAAGGATACTATAACTTTGATGAGGATGGCGATGGCGATGGTTCTGAAGGGAACCCCGCAGACATGCCTTCGACTGACGACGTTGTTGGGATCGATGTCGACGCGAAAGGGAGTAACGCACACGAGGCTACCGCCAAAAGTAGTCCAGCCGATTCTCCTAGCAAATCCCACGGCGTTGGAGGGAAAGACAAATCCACGGTGGGAAGCAACGACAGCGACAAAGGTGGTGGAAGTGACTTGTACAACGACGAAGCACGTGGTTCCTACAGTGGTGCAAGCGACGCGTACAGCAGTGGTAGTGGAAGCAGCTCCTACAGTGGTGCAAGCGGCTCGTATAGTAGTGGGAAAGGAAGCGGCTCCTACAGTGGTGCAAGTGGCTCCTACAGTGGAGCAAGCGGCTCCTACGGTGGAGCAAGTGACTCCTACAGCGGAGCAAGCGGCTCCTACAGCAGTGGTAAAGGAAGCAACTCCTATAGCGGGGGTGATGTGGGATCGTATCATTCTCCGAGCAAGCTTTCGCGTGACTTCGAATCGCTTATGAACAAGGTGAACGTTGATGTTCCGCTCGTGCCAGCTATTGTTGTTGCCTCGATCGTCATGTGCTGTGGCATGCTTTGCACTGCGTTCATGTATCAAGCTCGTCCAGAATCGACTTTCACGAACTGTTGCCGTCTTTCTATCCACTGCATACGAAGCGCTTGCGCCATTGTCTTTAATTTGTACCACTGTCGGTTGGGAGACATCCCACCAATTGTATGCGCCATGGAAGACGCCGATGATCTGGATGACGAAGAATTAGCACGTATGAAGCCACGACCAGGTATCGAAAAGGCGCTACATATTGAGCACCAGAAAGCGCTATCAAGGGTTGAGTTTGCAAGCAATCCAGCGAACAAGCCTAGCCAAGCCTTGATGGCAAAGATTTTCGGCTAGTATGCAGCCCTAGAGCAGCGCAGTTTGTAGATACTAGATATAATTGCCTCGACATCCCGATTCCAACAAATATCGAATTGAGAGGAATCAGCTCGTCTCATTGATGACTTAGAAGAATCGCATTCCCACACAAGGGATGTAGACCATTTCTGGAAAGATCAGGATTGCAAAGCTAAGTTTTCGCAAGAGGGGTGCTTCGTCAGATGTAGCACAAATCACGCTTCATTCCCAGTAGGTAAAGCTGCCTGCCATCGCTTTGTAGTGCGGCAGTGCTTCGAGTATGCGGCATCAAATACAGCGAAGTCTGTGCATAGAGTATCAGAACCAGAATGGCGCTACCTCGTGTCCTTTCGAGACAGGCATCACGGTCATCTGGCGACGGCAATCGAAAAGATGATGAGCAAATCCCCTCGCTTCGGACCTCCCTTGATCGGCATCCCTTTGCCCGGCACTGTCAAAATCTGACCTTCTTGGATCGGTAATTCGTCTTTATGCGCCTTCACAATCAAGACTTCCCCGTCCGGCAGCGGAATGCTGATCTTGACGCCCGTGGCGGCCTGTTTCGAGGTGACCTTACATCGATAGACCAGATCATCTCCAACTCGATCCATAAATGGGTGCTCTTTCTCTTCGACCACAAAGATGATGCCTGGGAAGCCGTCCTTGGGCGGGAACTTGATTTTCGTTCCTGCTTTCCAACCTTTCTTTAAGGACACCTCGTAGATCTTCGAATCGATTTGACCATTGACTGAAACGGGGTGGTTAACTTTGAACTTTTTAGTGGCTCCTGTTGCTAGATCTTCCAAACTGCAGGGAGCGGGACGCACGTAGAACTTCTGCTTTTGCGACCCTGCTTGCTGGCGTTCATTGAAACTGCTCGGACCTGGATTGAATCGAGTCCTCGCCGAAGTCCCACCTTGACCCATCATTTCTCGTAAAATATCGCCCATGCTCATGGATGAAGAACCGAAATTTCCAAACGAGCTGGAAAATTGCTCAAATGCAAACCCACTCGGCATTCCACTTTGTTGTGGCTGGCCGCCTTGCTGCTGTTGAGGGTGAAAGTATGTGAAAAAATCGGATTGGGGGCCGCCTGCCCCCTGCTGAGCAAGCCTAGGATCTAAACCAGCTTGCCCATATTGATCATACAATTTTCGCTTCTCCTCGTCGGAAAGAGTCTCGTACGCCTCGGAGATTTCCTTGAACTTGCTTTCGGTTCCACCCTTGTCGGGATGATGTTTGAGAGCCAGTTTTCGATACGCTTTTTTAATCTCTGCAGCTGAGCTATCTTTTTGGACACCCAACGTCTTGTAGAAATCGGATGCAGCAGCAGCTTCGTGTATTACACATACACTGACGAGAAGCACAAAGGTCAGCAGATCGCCTCGAATTCGTTTCATCGTCAAATGCTTATGTACGATGTTGAAGGCGAAAATCGATGTCTCAAATTCTGTACAACACTGTACTGCTGATACCGGCACAGTAGCTCTCATCACGAGCTCCGGTGTAGATCTCTACTAGGAGACGAAAGGTTGCGTAGCAGTAGCAGTCAAGTACTGTAGTACACCACAGTTTTTTACTCCGAACGTGGTAAACAGTATACAGTACAATTGTACTCGTACTTCTAGCACTCTACTAGGAACCTGTTGTGGACCATGAACCATGAACAGGGGTGTCCTATTTAAGGCGACCGGGCCGGCGCGCCTAGCAGCGCCTTAATTAGTTAATATAGGCGCTTTTTTGGACCTTCAAAAAGGCGGTGTAAGGCGGTGGGGGTTAGGGGTTAGGGTTTTGGGGATTTAGAGTTAAGGTTCATGACTGTACAGAGCAGCTGCAACGCTCATCCCCACTTCAGTCCATCATGAAAATAACACTGCCAACAGACCTCACAGCTCACCATGAACAATCATGGAAGTAACTTCAATTGTTTCAGCTTTTTTCACTGCAACAGTTGAGTTCCAAGTCCAAGTAAAGCATCTTGCTACTGGCTACGGATATACTGGAGTACTGTACAACAAGGTACTGTATCCATGTCTACTGTATGTTGTTTATTATCTACTGGAGTACTGTCGTACTATGCTACGAGAATGCTCCGTACAAACTTACACGTACAATTCTACATGATGGTATGTTTGTAGCGTAGAATCTACAGGACCTTATTTAAGGCGCTATTTCAAGGCTTCAAAAAGGCGATTGGCCCCAAAATTAAGGCGCCCGCCTTAAATAGGACACCCCTGACCATGAACGATGAACTCGGAGTACTACTACGCTTGTATGGGCCATACGCGATACGCCATACGTTCTTTATACGCACAGAATCATCTGCTAGACTAGCACTACATAGCTCTACTAGTCTCTAGTGATAGATTAGTACTCGATGAGATCTCCGTCTTCCAAGATCCAGGATTCGCTGCTCAATCCGTTAGCGATTGAATCTCCTGATTCTTTTCCTTCCTTTGATCGTGATTATATGCTACTCTGAAGAATGTGATTGGTTCAATCATATAACATACGTGGCTCAATCTCATTGAGCACAACTCAGTCCAGAGCTCCGTAGAACCTTGAGCTATGATACTTAAATAACTCGGAGTATGTCCTATCGACGACGCGAGGGTAATTCGGCTCCATTTGCAGCTGCGCCTTGGATGCCACAAAATGGAAAGCCCTTCTTTCAATTTTATACCTTTTTAGTCAGCCTAGGTGGCGGACGCTACTGGTGACTGGTGACCGGTGATACCGGTAGGCGCTAGTTCCGCCTTCCGTCGTGGATTCCATGCTTGAGTCGCGCTGAGTCGTGTAGCCCAATTGTTCCACGACTGAGATGTGCATACGATTCTCAGTTCAACTCCCAGTGTACTATAACTCCATAGTCCATAGTAGACTACGTCTACTCTAGTCATGCATAGCAACAACCACGATCATACATTCGTCGTATTGGAGGTAGCCGTGCCAGTACTGTAGTTGTGCTATGATCTACCGTCTTCCAGAACAACGATGTGAGTGAGATATGACCTTGCCGCATAGTATTCCGGGATCCACCGCAACGCCTCACATCGCCTTAATCGAATCACTAGTACATTCTTTCGTTTTCACTTGTATTATCACATTATCACCATTTTCACGATGACAGAGGTGCGCGTGTTGCCAGCACCTTCCTGCCCCGCTGTGCCGGTGGAAGATGAGGTAGTAGTGGTGCCACCTTGCACCATTTGTAGTGATAACGACACTGTAATCGAGTGTTCCGGATCCAATCGTCACGGTTTCTGCAGGGACTGCTTTCAGGGATATGCCAGAGTCAGCTTTGAGCTACATGGAGAGTATGAACGTGAGCGTGAACAAGGTGGCTTGGTAAGTGCCCCTGGCAGTCTACCGTGTCCTCATTTCATTCAAGGACAATGCTCTTGCACAGCGATTCATCCATCCTTGTTGCGGCGATTTGTCGATGATAATACCTTTGAGATGTGGAGGCATGCGGATGTCAGGCTCGGCATGGCAGCCCTTGCGCGAGAGCAAGAAGAAGCCGAGGCGCTACGAGAAATAGCCGACGAGCAACGGACACCGCTTGGAAATCTCAGACATGCTGTGCTGGAAGCTTTGACGAGGGGAGGGACAGTTTGCTGTCCTCAGTGTAACGCGAAAGGGGAAAAAGACGACCAGTGCATGCACATTACGTGTGAGTCTTGCAATACCGAATGGTGCTATTGCTGTGGACGTCCGCGAGGTTCCAATGGGACGCGAGCGATGTGCTCACGACCGAACGGATGCGACTCAGTGGCTGCCTTTTTGGAGAGTCACCAAGGTTGGGCTCATTTTGCCATTGGAAATGAAACTCCAGGTGCAGGCGCACTGCATGAGTTTCATCGACGACGTAGTGCATATTTTCTCAAGCAGCTCAAACAGTCCACAGAAGCTGAACTGTGGACGGAACTCAGAGACACCTATCCTGATATTTTGAATGATGTACCGACTGCAGGTCGGAGGATTGACTGGAATGCTATTGACACAGCAGAAATTCCTACGTTCGGAGAAACAAGACCTGTCGATGTGAGATGGGCAGAAGAAGGCCGCGAGATTATTGCCGATCTGGCAGCGCGACGACGTGAAGCACTGGAGAGACAAGATGAGATTGAACTACAGAGCAACCCAAAAACTATTCTCCAACGTCGTTTTTCCCTCTACCTTTCGAATGAAATCCCTTCATCAAGGTGGAAACTGCTCACGTTTCACTTTCTGGTCTTGTTCGGTCTTCTGTGTTCCTCAATAGCCATACAGCAGGAGATTGTAAAAGGAAGTTTCGTTGCCGGTCTATGTCTCTACATCTCCCTTCTTCTTACTTGGGCAGTGAGTTCAGCGATCGACGCCCGGTATTTTGTTCTCTTGAGCCATGAAGATGCGTGGGTATTGCCGTACGCCGAGGTGCAGTTCTGTGGATCACGAGTGGAAGTTCCGTACCTTTCAGCAGCAGGCCGATGGCGCAGAATCAGGATGCTCTACCTGTTTATTCTGTTCAACTGTTTGGCATTCGGAACAGCAATGACTTTCTTCTTTCGACGATGGTCTCAAGCTCGCTGCATTTCATACTTTGGTCTCTGCGGCTTAGGCCCAGCGCTCTTGGCGTTTGCTGCGATGCTTTTCGGAGGTGGATCCATCCTCATTAATTGTTCGCCTCCTCCCGCGTTGACGGCGTACAGGTATCCCACTTTCAGATCGACTATGTGCCAACTGTTCCTTTTTGGTGCCGTCCTTGTGCCAGGAGGAGTATACCTCATGGTCGGATACGCCGAAGATAGCCCTTACCATCCTCTGTGGATTGTTGGGTCCGTTGTTCTCGGAGTTTCCATGGCAGTCATTCTTGGCGCGCTGTCGAGCAGATGCCTCAATCCCAGAGGTTTTGCCCTTGACCGCGGAGAGTTTCTCTCCAATAAATGGCATTTAGTTTTCTGGGTCTTCGTGATAGCAGGCGCATTCATGATGGGAACTGCAGAGTTGGGAGATGCGAGATTTGTGGTAGGCTGCTCCCTAAGTTTGAGCCCGATACTTTTCGTGCTGCTTGCCAAGGTGCGCACTCCAAGCCAGGAATAAGTCGGAAGACTATATAACTTCATATTTAGGATTGAAATTAGACAATTGAGTGCCAATCGACAAGTCGTTCCAAATCGGCTGCCGTTGCAGCGAACGGGGGAACGCACGATTCAACATCAACCGGCGAAGGCAAGCCTCTAGCGGCGTACGGAAAAGTGGCTAGATTGTAGCGATCAGCTGACGCTACGCAGGTTGCATCATTTCACAGGTACAGAAACGAATTTCTGGAAGGGAAGAATGCAACGAGAGAACGAAACACAGCCTCGTCTGCATAAGGTTCTGTTCGCTCGATCTACTTTGAGGGCAACGAAGCAATGTACTTCGGATCCCATGCTCTCAAGCGCAAGAGCGCCTTCAGCACGTATCTGTCCTCTCCGTTGGCTTCGGCTTCGTCTGGATCAAGACTGATCCATCTGTATTGCTCCGAGGTCTCGTCTAATTTGACATCAACGCCTGGCTTTTCCAGCTCCACCAAGACGATAGGGTTGACAGTCTGTGTGCCTTTCTCTGTATCGGTGTCCCAGTTGCTAGTGGGGAAGAGAGTGTTCCAGACACCAAGAACTTGGATCGGTTTAACACAGTCCAAGCCAGTCTCGTCCTTGGCCTTGCGAATCGCCGCAGAGAAGAAGGTTTCCCCCTTCAACATGCGACCCCCAGGAAGCCACCATACACCCTTAACAGGTTCCGCGGCGCGCTCCACCAAAAGTGCTTCCTTCCGTTGCAAAGTGGGGTTGTATCGCACGATTAGCGTGTCGACACAGCAAACGACGCAGTCGCGAACCAAGCGACCGTATAGGTCTCCGGGGGAGAAATTTTCGTGATTCCGTGATCGTCGTCAGCTCACCTTCATCGCCGTAGAAAAGAGATAAGTCATCCCCGACCGCAGTGGCACCAGCTTAACAGGGGACAGTGCATGGAATGTGAGCCATAAGTTATACGCTCATCTTTCGTCTGTGAACGGAGTTCATTTCCTAACACACAACGTACCATTTGTTTGGTCATCCTCCTTTTTTCGCGATCTCATCAAGTGGAAGACCGATGCGGCCTGCTGCGCCAGCAAGGAACGATACGATGACTGCCCCGCGGCCCATTTTGTTGCAGAAGTGAACACCTATCGACCTTATGAAATGATGTTGTTGCTTTGAAATGCTTGGAATGGAGAAAACTTAATGTCTATATATTTCGATCTATTTAGAATCTATATCGAAGATATACTTATTGATACATGTACACATTTATGTAGCTTCGTTTCGACGTCATCGATACGAACCCCTCAGTGCACTTACAATCTCATCCCATGTGTATCCAATATGACTTACTTGGGGTAACTGGGGTCTACGAGGGTGCATTTTGAATGCATGTCGACGGAGCCGCGCCCAAATCCGAATTTGAAAGCCACGGGAGTTACGTATGTCTCCTACACGCGTACGTAGAAATGGTACTCAAGGTACGGGTATCGTACACATTTTGAAAACTGATCACACAAATACTTCACAATTGCAATTTGGCACAATGCACCCTCAACTGCAGACAATCTGCATGTAATATCTCTGTAGTTCATTAATTAACTTACTTTCCATTCTGTGTCTGTATTGCATGTAGCAATTACAGTCAGTTGTAGTAACTGTGGGAATGAAACTTGTTGTTTTTGATAGATATTCAATGCTTTTTTTGACAGGGAACCAGGACAACAACAATTTTAACAGGAGGCTACCGGTATCAACGTACTGTAGGTTTCACAATCGAGTACTGCGCTACTGGACCACTCCGAGTACCTTGCATAGAATCTACGGTGTATTCCGCATTTCTAATGTATTTTCGTACGTATAGTGCTATACTACAGTACTCCTTAAATCATTGAACGCGGTGTTGTACAACAGTACCGGTAGTACCATAAGCAATTTGCTGACAGATGACATCGACTCGTAGACTTTGAGTAATAAGCGGTTGTAGGTTTGTCTTCAAAATATTTGAGGGGTCGATTTGGATTTTACCAACCCAGATTATAAACAGCGTAAGCATACCGGCAACGTACACAAGTATGTTACACATCCGCCATGTATGTCAAACAAAACTTCGGCAACCGGGCCAGCGCCGATCTTGCGAACAGCCGAGTTTTTGAGCTGTCTGATTGGTGAAAATCGAAGACAGGATGACGTCTAAGGGGCTGAAGGACAAATGAAGATAAATGTATACAAAAGTGCTTACTTTTATATTCGATATAGATTCTAAATAGATCGAAATATATAGACATTAAGCTTTCTCCTTGGAATGTCCCTCTGCGTAACCTATTCTTCTTGCTTGGGACTCGGTTTTGGTTCTACCTGTACTTGTACTAGAGTACCTGGTACCAAGTACCATTCCTACTAGTGCGAGCATGGTACAAGTACGGTGGCGGTCTGTTGTCTTTCGGTTGTTGACCTCAAACCTCAAGAGTCTCTCTTCTACGTTGTACAAGTACAATACCTGGTACAAGTATGTATGTACTTGTACTCCGAGCTCCGAGTAATTGTGTATTCATAGTACCACGTACTACCGGCAGACATAAAACGATGCATACAGTACATGTCCCGGTGGGTACAAGTACAAGGATGACCTACGAGTGTAGGTAACGTGTATACTGTATACTGTATACTTCATCATACAAGTAGAGAGTAGAATACAATGTAGTACAGTAGTACTTGTACCAGGTACGGTAACGCAAACCGGGTCTTCTAAACGAATGCTGGAACCCAGAGAATGATAAAGCTGGCGCCACTGATGCATTCAGACTCCATAGGTCTATATAGTCCATAGAATTGTTTAGACTTCAGTCTGTAATCAGAGTAGGGTCTTCCACTTCTTTTATTATTCCTGCGAGTTTTGACGTCACAATTTTTGGTCTGGGAAAAGATTGCTGAACGCAATCACAAATGGAGAACTGACAAACCAATCAACATGTCTAAATAGAAATCCTCAATGTTGCTACACAATCGGGCTGTAAAAGAGTCAAGCCTGAACGATGAACTAGGCGGCAGTGTCAACAATCCCAAAAATCTGCTCACCCTGCATCTTGTACAACACCTTCGCATACTCGTAGAGCTCCATGTCGTACACATTGACACGAGCAAGTGCCTGGTACGCCTTAGAACCAGGCTCGAGCTCGGGAACATTGTGTCGGGTATCACCAGCCTGTAATACAGCTGTCCGACACTCCCGTACTTGGTCTGGCGACGATTTTTGAGACCAGCCGAAGTACAGCTGGAATCGTTTGAGAGAATTCTCCAGATCTTCATAAATCCCAACCAAACACTTGGTTCGTAGAATTTCTTTCGCTGTCACCATATCGTGCTTGCTTAACGTTCCTCCTCTCTTGTCGACAAGAAATCTTGTCATCCAATTGTGTTCCACTGAAGCACTCCTGGCGTATTCTTCAATGGTCAGTCCTTTCAATCTAGGATCGTAGAGTGGATCCCAACTCGCGCTAGAGAGGTAGTGATACATGCTGACTCCTCGATTTATTGGATCTCGAAAGAGAGCAAACATTCGTCCCTTTTGGACACGATTGAAGATACTGCTGGCAAATAAGTGTAGCTCTGGGCTTGTCATGACTTCTGCCAGTCGAGCATCGGCAAGTCCGAGCTGCTTGGCACGCCTTATTCCTTGTATTGTGGTCGTGTCAACATTGACATACAGAGCGCCACTCTGCGATTCGAAGACTTCCAATTTTTCGTCGTTATACTCAGGCTGTTTCAGGCCATGCTCGCACGCTAGAATGAGGAAATGACATTTCGAAAACACTGATTCTGCAATTGTTTCGCCTGCAAAATGGATGTCCCAAAAGTATGCAGTATCTGTTTTGGGGTTGTAAAGATTGGAAAGATCGGCGAGGTCAGACAGTGCGAGGGGCACACGAGCGCCCAGTCGAGGTCGAGGCTGTATTTGAGGTTGTTGCTGAACCATGATTTCACCCTGCGCGTTCGGGACGACAGCGGATTGCGCGTAGTGCATCACTTGTAGTTGCGTCCGTCGGTCAAGGCTCCGATAGAAGACGAAGCATGCCACAATTATCAAGCCAGGAGACACTTGCTTCAGGAACCATAATGCTATTTGCCCAATTGGTTTCGACGTTAGATGTTGTTGTCGAATGGACGACGCCAGATGGTGGCCTACCGTTCTTGCTTGGAAAGCGGGTAGACGATTGGTCGTTCGTCGCACCTCGTCCCCCATCGCAACTCTTTTGACTGCTCGAGACGACGATGCCATCGTTATGCTTGTTTGTTGTTCTGGCGAACGTTTCGACTATTCTTCCGCGACCCAGGCTGTGAAGGACTTGGCGCCTTTGTAGTCAAAATGACGACTACGGAAAAGTACTCTACGAGTAGAGTTCGGGAGGATGAGTTTTTAACATTTTCGGTGCTTTGCGTCTTATGTCATATGACCGCAGGTATTTCCAGACGATGACTGTCTCTCTAGCTAGAATGTCTCTTTTGATCGTGTTTAATGAGGTTCCGGAGTTCTTGCTCGCATGGTAATAAAATCATGTAGCATCTACGGAGACATGAGTCAAAGTTCCGGAACCCCCTCAGGACAGACTGAATCATCATCATCATCAAGCCGAGAAAAGGAAGAGGTAGAGTACTCTAGCGTACAGTGAGTTAGTCTGTTGGATCAGATCCTTGAATCCACACAGATGTTCACATTCATGCTCATTATTTCTACAGGACTAGGATAACCTATTCCTAGTGGTACCGAGGGCATTAATGTCATTCTCCAGAATCGGAGCTTCCGCTTGATTGTGCAGAGTCCTTCAGATTGACTTGTGCATTGAGCTTGCACTGTCTGCTTGAAACACATTACTAGAAACCGGAGCTCAGAACATATCTCACACACCACAAACTTTACTGCTCTGATGGTTTAGAAATTTTTGCAATTGATAGCCACTCGCTTGCCAGAGAATGTCTCAAAGGTCGTCATCAATAGCGTGATTCATGACCTGTCTGGCTTTCCTGAAAACTGAGATCAAGATGGATGTACAGTATCATGTAATGTCAAGACGTATTTTGTATAATAATGCTGATAGGAGTAGATTATGCATACCGCACAATGTATAGCCTTGGATGCACTATGGACTATGGACTATTTACTATTTGTACTTGTACTTGTACTTTGTACTCCATCTAACATGAACGACAAACTAAAAGTATTAGTACTCCCTCACAGCTGTCGGCTCGCGAAGAACGAAAAGAAGAAGGACATGGCTCTTTACCAAAAATAGAACGTCTTGCTCGCCTAGGTTTCGATCCTAGGACCTTTGGGTTATGAGCCCAACACGCTTCCTCTGCGCCAGCGAGCAGTTTGTTTGTTCGATGATCGTTGAGGTCTAATCAAAATATATAAAATCTGAGAGTTTTCAAGAGATTCCAAATGTTTGTATGATACTGAGTACAAATGTACCTGGTACCAGGTATATGATCAATCAGAGATGAGCACTGTGATCAGCTCGCATGACGTATGCTCGTATGCTCGTATGCTACCGTAGTACGCTAGTACTGACCTGCTATCATATGCAAAACCGACATACAGCAGCTGTACGCGCCTATCACATACGACGAGGGCCCCAGCCCCCAGCAGTCAATGCTGCACAATGTTGGGTACAAGTACCAGGTATGCTGGTATGCCGATGCTGTACTACAGGTAGTATGCTGTATGCTCAAATACTACCTCCACTACAGTACAGTACTTGCACCAGCAGTACAATACGGAGTGCAAGGACTACAGACGCTACAGTACTGGAGTACTTCATTAATTTATACGGAGTATTTGACCAAATGTACTGCAGGCTGTGAGGGTCCGAAGTCCGAATGTCCGCAACCGGATCACGAATCACGAATCCGTTCAAATGTGTACGTAACGGCCGACTCTTACCTTAGAGAAGACGAGATAAACGATAAAGTAGTAACACAAGAAGCGTACAAAAGTAGTAAACGATAAACTTGTGTCTACGTCTGCTCTTGTCTCTGATTACTACTGTACTAGCGGTTTCCGTACTGTATCGTCCGTATTCAAACGGTCCCCGTAAATCATGAATTCGCCTCGTGACAGAATGATTTATCCCTCATTCCACCTTGTCCGCAAAAACGACCTGGTATTAAAGCCCGCGGACTCCATCCGCTCCAGGGGTAAACGACCTCGCCCACGCAACGGTCGATAACCCAGGGCATGCCATTCTTAATACATAATGTGGCGACATAGTGCTCGACGACGGTCTGCAGTGAGTACCTTCGTAAATAGGTCGGCCAAGTTAGTCATGCCGTCCTCTTTTCCCACACGTATGATCTTCGCGGCAACAGCCTCGCGTACTGCATGATAATTGATTGCATTGTGCTTCTTTGCAAGCATTGATTCGGGAATAGTTGTGTTTTTCACGACACCGTTATTGTCGCAGAATATATTGGCCGGACCATCAATTGGCACGCCAAACATTCGGAGCTTATATCGCAACGCGACAAGCATGTCCTTCGCAGCTCGAAGCGCGACAAATTCACTCCCAAAACTGGAGGATTCAACGGTATTTTGCCGTTTCGAAAACCAAATGATCGGCGCATTCTGAACGTAAATGATAATCCCAGTATGCGATCTTCGAGTAATAACATTTCCTGCGTGATTCGCATCAACAAAACATGATATATTCACACATTTACCTTTTGGTTCTGGCATGTTCGGGGGTAGTTCCTCACATACGTCCCCGTAAAAATCTCGCCAATCGGCATCAGAGTTGAACACACGTTCATCGATATCAGGGGTTTTCGGATCGAAAACAATTCGAGCTCCATTCTCATGCTTCTTCAAGTATGCGAAGATGTGGTATAATGCCTCAAGGTGACCGCGCCGTGGCAGTGCCTGATGTTGGGACAATTGCGATACTTCGACAAATATGTCGAGGCGTCCGAGTTCAATTGCCCATCGCAGTATTCCAATTAATTGAAGGAAACGCGACCCCATTTCGTCACTAAGTTCAGGAGTTACATCCAGCTCGGGTTTATAGCCGCTGGGGAATGGATTCCTCGCCGTTGACTTCAACTTCGCTTCCGGATCGTCTTCTGCAATTAATGCTTCGACAACTTTGATGGCGTTCTTGACATAAGTCTTACTGCCCATGGCCCATTCCACTTTACCATTCGGCAATTGGACCTTCTCCATATTGGCTCCAAGATATATATCGGGCTCATGGACACTTTCCGGTTTGAGCTCGTACAATTTGCCCAATTCGTCCATAGTTTGTTTTGGTTCCTTCGCGAATATCAGGATGTCATCAACGTATACCAGCACCATATCATAGTGCGTTCCGGCACTCGAATCCATACATCTGGATCTGCCTGTGTTGATGTAAAGTTCATATGACACAGCGTTGCCGCCAAGTCCGCACGCCAGGCAGCGCCTGATGATTTGAGTCCATATAGGGCACGCGTTACAATCAAGACTTTACCGCGGTCTTCGCCAGTTTCAATGCCGCCTTCAAACCAAATCTTCTCACGGCACGATGCGTTTAAGTATGCATTAGTTACATCCCCCGCCAGCACGTCGAGGTCGTTCAGACCAGCAATCAGAAACGCCAGGCGTACACTGTCGCGCGATACCACGCTCGAGTAAGTTATTGATCCTGGCGTGTCGGTCGTGTGCCCTCCGGCAACAAATCTTGCCTTTCGGGTGAAATCCATTTTGACGTCGAATATCACATGACATCGAATTTCTTGAAAACCAATCATCGATGGCTCCTTTCCGCTTCGTGCTTGCGCGGGTGATATCCCGTCAGCGCTTTTCCACGCGACTTTCACCTTTGTCATCTCCTTTCCTAGTGCCTTGCGCCAGAAGTCGGTTCCAGTCTCTTCGTCAATCGTCAGGGCTTCTTCGACTGTCTTTGGCACACGTATGCCGAATTTGTGGGTCGTACGCCAATAGCGTTTGACCTTCGCAACAATGCGATTTCGCTTCCGCAGAACCGTATGTACCCACCAGTTAAACGCTGGCTCATTGGCAATTTTGTTTGCCACTGCATATTCTGCAACTTGAACAGGATAGGCGTCTTTTAAATCCTTCAATGGTAGCCAGTCCGAAGACCCGTCCTTCCACGAGACCAAAAGGGACCAGCCTCGGGTTGTCGGTTTCGGGATACGATTCCCATTACGACTTGTGGTGAAACCATCTGCGATTTGAATCGCCGAGTTGTCAGACCTGTGGTCAGTGATCTCGCTCAATAATTGATACTGATTTCCTTCAGAGTCAACCTGTGCATACATGCACTCTGCAATCACATTTGCGAAGTAGTTCTCAGTGGATCCATCGGTGAACTCCACAACGTATTCTCGGGTATCGAACAGGGGGTTGGAATGTGCACGACCAATCGGTTCGCCAGAGGTACCCTTTGCACGTTTGACCACACGGCCTTTGCGTTCGCTGCCGGTACCGACATCGAATATTAGTTCTGCATTCAAATACTTGTCAATTACGTCGTCGTTGATGTCGTCGGCATCCAACGTGTCAGGGGTATCCATATCACCATAATCTTCATCGGTGCGTACGGTGCCACTCGGCACCTCATCAAACTCGTCTTGGATATAAAATCCGTCAGCTGCATTAACCATAAAGTTCTGATCTGACAGACGCTCGTCAACTGCGCGGTCGAAACTCTCGATTTCGGTTTTGACGTCATTGTTCAGGTAGTCGTCACGTACGACATGTTGTACCGTAGTTCGGGCAATTACATTGCCGGATTCAAGTAGTAGCCAATAGCATAGATCGCTCCCGACCCGGTGGGCAACACCA
Organism: Fragilaria crotonensis; assembly: GCA_022925895.1. Lineage (NCBI taxonomy): Eukaryota > Bacillariophyta > Fragilariophyceae > Fragilariales > Fragilariaceae > Fragilaria > Fragilaria crotonensis. The sequence continues at coordinate 68,257 of JAKSYS010000129.1, forward strand.
AGCCATCGCGCGAGACGTCGCCCGCTGCCGTCGATTTCGATTTTCTTCTGGTCATAGTACCATACGCGATCGTAAAACTCAAAGTCGATCCACTCGGATATGTCTGGTGTCTCACCGGTGACAATCTCAATCCCGGTGCGCAGTTGTTGGCCACGAGGAATTCTGTTTAGAATGTTAGTCTCATAGACCAGACCATAATCCCACAGACGAGGTGGGACTTTCCGCTTGAGCATGCGATTCCTCCATCGCTTCTTGAGCTCGCCGATTTCTCTCTCGGCCGCGTAATTCTGATTCGATCGTCCAACCTCAGATCGCTTTAACCTGATCTTCAAACGATTTACCTCCTTCATAAAGTCAGTCTTAGGACCAACAATTTCGGGAGCTCCATCAGACAATAAGGAGTCAGGAATGCCAACATCGTCGGCAAATTCGGTCAACGCCCGAGCGACTTTCGATTTCGAATCGAGAGGATGGACCGTGGTGAACGATCCGTTAGTGAATACTTGCGCGCACGTGTTACCCTGGATTGATATGACCTTCGAGAATAAGGTATCAGTGAACCAGTCCCCGTTTAGGCGTCGCCGGTTCAGGTGTAAGTGATCAACACGATATCTTCGATGCAACGGGTGAACCGCCGTTCTTACCCCGCGCTGGGTAGTTACCTGAAGGGTTCGCTTGGCCGTCTCGAGGCCAATATTCCATTGCGACTTAGATTCTCAAAGGTTACAGTCGAGTGTCGTTCGCTCGTGATCGTTGCGCTTATCCCACCGTGCGTCCCCGTAAGCGCAGAGGACACGAGAATAGCATTCGCATACAAAGAAGACACGCAACGCGGGTCAGAAGTGGGAAGATCGCCGTCGGGGTGCAGTCGAATGGGACCATATATCCCGTCCAGCGGTCGATATACAGTCGACGGCACGCGCTGGATTCCGACGCGGTGCAGACATGTGCATGTCCGCGGGATTCCAAGTCGGCGAAGTAATTTCGACAATCGGTAGATTCGACATTTCCCAATCAGTGGGGACGCGTGACTCGAATGAAAGATTCGGTCCCGAAACGGTAAGGGAATAAAAATGGAATCCAAATCAAGGCCAATCGGTCGGTGCGGATCCCATGGATCATCACAAACGCCGTAGCCATGGGCTCGGATCTGATGGGGTTGATTAAGGAGCAGTGTAAATCACTGCCAAACCACAGCACTTGGTCAGCGACCAGGACGACAGAGTCGCCGGTTGTGGGACACGTGTACGTCGTAGCACACTTCGCAATCGGGACATCTGGCTTCGGTTGATACTCCGCAGAAAGGGAGAAACATTGCAGTACTCGCCCGAAAGTTCGAGCAAACGCCAATTCGGTCCAGCACACGTGGTGTCAGCGTGGTTATCGATCTCATTGATGGCAATGTTGCCAGGGGTTGGTTCATTGGGCTTATGGTGTGTGGGGCCCGTGCGCCTTGCACTTGAAATTAACGCGTGTGCCTGCGCCTGACGTGCACCACTGGCCTCTGCGAGTCAGGTGTTGTACGCGCCGCGACCGAAGCTACGACCGTTTTGGGAGCCACGCTCCGTTATGTCGGACACAACCGACTGGTCAGCCGGCGCACTAGATGTATTCGTCGTCTCGTTGGAGTTCGGGTTCGCTGCAGATACACTGCTAGTCGTTCGATTTGTATTGCTCCCTTGGTAACTCTGGTCGCCTCTTCCGCGGCCACCACGGCCGCCTTCTCGCAACTGTATGACGTAGGAGCGCATAGAGCCAAGACGCTCCCATTCATCGGAAGTGAAATTCCGGTGAGGGTCAGTGATATCGACGTTATTCGCATATGTTCTGCGTTCGTTGCCACGCCCGCGTCCGCGACCGTCTCGTCCCCGTCCGTTGCTGCGACCACCGCGTTGGCCACTACGACCGCCGCCTTGACGGGCCCTGCCACGGCCGCCACGCTGATCATTGGATCCCATTGCGCTGACATATCGGCGTTTGTTGCCCGAGTGGCGGTTGGCATAATCCAACTGGGCTGCGGCATGAATGCTCGAAATTAGTCCAGACAAGAACTCAACGGCCTTATCGAAGTTGGCGCGATAGTTCTGATAGACGTTGACCTTTGCAGACGTGATACTTGCGTCCGTAGAACGGATACCAAGAAGCATCTTGTCGACCATCTGCTTCTCAGTTAATTCCTCGCTCTTATCTTTTGACAATACATGGAAGTTCTCCTTGAGCTTCGTGACGAATTTCTCAAACGGGAACACCTTCTCGTCCTTATAATGCAAGCGAGAGATTTCCTCTTTAGCTTTTTCAACACGTTTGTTTAACTCTCCCGTGCCATCGTAATGCGCAACAAGCGCCAACCATGCTCTTCTGCCATTCGCAGTGCGATCGTAACTTTGGATCCATGTCCAAGCATCGGACTTAATACAAGCCGATTTCAGTATCTGGAATACCAGTTTGTTGTCACGCTTGAAGTTTTCGCCTTCTAGTGGCATCTGGAAGCGCCTCATCTCATCATCGTCGAGAAACAACTCGTCGGTGTAATCCCATTCAGGGCGTACGACATAGTCGATTGGGACCTTCGCGGCCCCATGATTGCGCTTAGCTTGTTCACAAAGCCGATCTGCCAGTTATCCCAACCAGCATCGGTCTGGCACTTGCCGGGGTCAATTATGTCGATGTCAACCTTATCAAGGTTGTGGTCAGATTCCTTTCTCGCCATTGCTGCCAACATGACTTCTCGAGTCCACATCTCAGGCTGTGCCTGTAGGCCACGTTGTCGTGGTCTTTCACCCAATAGACTAAGGCCTGAAGCCTTTTGATTTGCATCGTTCAAGGATTACTCTCCCGGTAGCAGTTGGCCTTGAGGCCATTCGTTTAGCCATCTCCGAAACATCAGGTCGCCGTTCATGGAGGCAAACGCTTCCATGGAGTCGAGTCCCTCAATATTAATGAAAGTTTCGCGATTAGCAGCATTTGCAATACCACAAATGGTAAGTACTTCATGAACAGGGTTTGGTGGTTCGGGTTCAGCAACAGCTGCGGCGACAACGGGTTCAGCATCCATCTGCGTATGAATATCATTCGAGTTAGCACCTAGGTGTACATTGCGTTTGTCTTCCGGGCCGTACCACTATGGGTAGGTTGTGAGGCGGGTCACATTCCGGTCGGTACAGGGTGATCAGTCCTGACCTCATCGTGCGGTGCCTCACGGGGCCAACGGCCAATTATAGAACGTGGGCAAACGGTACCGATCGCTGACGCCCGCCATGTGGCCAAACAAGTTACGAACAGCGTATATCGAGTACCTCAAGTACATGTCGAGGAGCAAAGTATATCGAGTACCATAAGGTACGTAACGGAGTAAAAGATACGCTTCTACGAATTCCGCTGTAGGCCGTGGTATAAATATTTTCGGTAATCCTCGAAAGTGCAACGAATTCGCAAGAATGTCAAGGTACGAAATTGGCAATGCCCATGAGAATTGTACCCGCCGCTTCCGTCTCACCCGTTCGTTCAAATCCTTTCTTTCACCCTCCAGTTGGGTCTGATAAACCGTTCAAATGTGTACGTAACGGCCGACTCTTACCTTAGAGAGAAGACGAGATAAACGATAAAGTAGTAACACAAGAAGCGTACAAAAGTAGTAAACGATAAACTTGTGTCTACGTCTGCTCTTGTCTCTGATTACTACTGTACTAGCGGTTTCCGTACTGTATCGTCCGTATTCAAACGAATCAATATCACGATGCCTTCCTCGTTCAACAATATATCCAGGTTCGTTTTATCGTACTGGTACTGTAATCTTCTGGCGTCTGGGACGGAATCTCGAGTTCTTTCGCCCTGATCTCAGCGATGCCGGCGCGCTACTTCTGTCACCTTGTTTGCCCGGCATGTATCTTGAATCACGCGCCTGCATGAACATCATAATTCTTTCACCTCTCTGTGCCGCTCGCTGTTCACCGTTCTATCCATTTACAATCGCCCCCGCAGCTCTTATGGTCCCTACTATGGATCTTGAATTGATATACCGCAGTGATAGTCAATTGTGGGAGTGGATGAGTCATGGGCGAAAGCCATTTGGCAAACGTCGACTTTTCCCGCCGCCCCGGAATACAGCATATTGGGATTTTGCTGCTGGTGGCTCTGCCTCTTGTTTCGGTTCACTCTCAATCGACGGAGATTGGCCATGATCATGCGGAAAGAATCGTGTCTCCACATGGTCTCCTGCAAGACAAAACTGTCGGGACGGTCGTCAACAAGCATGCTGTGTTGAAGGTTCAAGTATCAATAAACAGCACTTCAATGGACGCCCCAATCGACACCTTTGGGCCTAATGGATCAGAGGCGAAGTGGTCTGTGGTACTCGATGAAGTCGACGCCTCTGATTCAAATAGTATGGTGCATTTGGTGCAGCCGATTCATTTGGAGTGGTCGTCTTCACCGCATCAAGGCTTTGCTGAGTTGAGCTTTGTGGTACCCGCCAGCGTATCGAGATCCTTCCTTCTATCCCTGCTCGAGGGTCAACGTCTGGTTACGCGACGACTTGCCAATGTACACGCAACCAAGAAACTTGAAGATAGTGGTGGAAGTCCGGTCGTTAGCGTTTATCTTGAAGGAACAACCCATTTGCGACACGACGCCCAGGATCAGACCCACCACAGCATTTCATTGCACTTCAAGTTGGTTGCCTTCCTATTATTTGCGCTGTGGATCTTTCGTTCCCTGCTTGTAGCATCAGCTGCACAACTTTTACATCGAGATCCTTCAACTTGTGATCAAGATGACGATGTGGGCTTCGATGGGTCAGCGTTCATTTTGCATTCCACTGATTATCAGCGTGACAGTGACGACATGACTGACGATCCAGGGTGTGATGACTCGGAAAGCTCGGGTCCTTCAAGAAGACTAGGTTTTTCTCACCTTGCAGATCACTCCAACGATGACGACTCCATGATGCCTCCCACCGTCTTTCGATTCAAAGTTGACCCCAGCCGCTTCGATCACCTCACAGTGGCTCCGAGTCTGGGCCCGCAACTCAAGATGTATCATGAGGAGCATTTAACCGATACGCCTGATCATCCCGAGATGATGCAACCATTCTTCGAGGAAACGAGGCACGTTCGGATGGTGGAAATCAATGACTGTCGAGATCTACCAGTATCAGTTCAAGAGGATTCCATTCGTCAACAACTTGGTAAAACTCAAACGAAGCATCGCGGTATATGTGAGGTTCTTCCCTTTACAGAGCCCATTCCAAAGTCGCACGTGACATGCTTGTCAAGCCATGAAATATTTACGGCGCAAGAGCTGGCACAAGAAGCCATCTCGCATGACATGGACCAGCGAAGTCAAGTCTCGGAAGATTTGCGTTTTTCGATTTCGACGGAACTTATTGCAGCTGGATCATCAGTCTGTAGCATTCAACCTATCGGGGTGATGTCGGACCAAAAGCGGCTTCTTGTCAATTCTGTTGCGGGCGAAAAGAGTACCGAGAAAACAACGTCTGAAATTTCCAACGTCGGGGCGTCAATCCGTGAAAGCCTGGTCACGGCAGAGGCACCGATCGACTCAATTGTAAGGCTTCATCCACGTACAGCAACTTTGGAATTGGGTCAAGGATTCCGTTTTGAAACCGATCAGTTTACTGCCTCTCCTTCGATGATTGCCGATGTGGATACAACTGAGACTTGGAGAATTCCCGAGCCTGTTCAACAAGAACACATTGTAGAGACTTTCGGCAATGGCTCGCACAGCTCGCACCTACCGGTTCCTTGCGAGGAAGTGGATGCAAAGAAGGTACCTTCTGAACCAGCCTCCGTATTCGACATTGATGGGACTGAGAGCAATGATCTCAAAGCAGAATTGATGACTGATGGAATCGAGAACCGGTTGATGCCCCGACGTGTGGAAATTGAGGCGTCGAAACCTTTGCCAGCTTCCGGCGACAACCCGAGTTTGAAAGCGACGCACATCCCTGTCGAGAGTAATCGCATTGATGAGGCGGCGAGTCCGACACTCCCGTTTCTAATTTCGTCCTCTGCTCAACCAAGGAATGGGAAAAGAAGGACTCGACGCGAACCTGTGACGAAGCGTTCTCCTTCTGAGGAGCAATCTTCAATTCAATCATCTGCTTCTTCAAACAATTCCTCTCAGGAGAACGTTGATCCCGATGATTGTTGGTTGCAGAGACTTTCTCGCCCGAGTGAAGCAACGCAGGTCACAAGAAAAAGTGGTCAGAGACTCCTCCGCCTGGAGAAGGAGGCGATCCCACTGAGTGTGATCGCTACGGGACCGCCAAGTGTAGTCATGGCTTCGGGACCGTTGTCGCAAGTGGAAGCCTTCAAGATTATAACACCTGAGGCCCCGCAACGAGTTGACATTGAAAACGCGGGTGTTACGAGCGCTTCCAACTGGTTTCAACGACTCAGGACCAGATCGCAAACGGCGTCTACGCATTGTGGGAAAGCGTTTGTCCCAAATTCGACGGAAATGAACGGAGACGACTTTTCCTATGTCTCCACCCTTGCACCCGACAGCGATGCCGCAAGCAATCCTGACGCGTTCGATGCGGACGACACCTGCTCAGGCACGCTGAGGGGAAAAGTACATCGTCAATTGAATCCGCGATCAGCAAAACGAAAGAGGGAATATGGGGGCATCTGCGCCCGAATCAAGTCACCGATAGAAAAGGTAAAACCCGACGTTTTCGCTGAACTTACATGCTTGGGTCCAAGCAATTATAACAACGAAGTTGTGCATTGGGAGCCAACACAGAAGGAGCGATCGTCCCTTCCGCGCGCGAGAAAGAAGCGACGAGCGCTTGCTAGCATCGCGAACGCTCTGCCAGATGCCATGCCTTCTGCAATGGTAGTTGCAAAGGAGGTCAACGCACCAGTTTGGGAGTTCAAAGAAGTTGCTGTGTCCTATAAATGCTAATGCCAGAGGGAGCTCAGTTTACCAGCTGAAAACAAAATCATCAAGGTGCTGTTCCAACGTGAATGAGGTGCTTCTTTCACACACCCGATATGACTACTGAATGTAAACAAGATAGAGAGTTCGGTTCGTTGTACTCGCCGCAATTTATTACGTCGAAACCCTTCCTCTGAAAATCGCTCGCATCCAAACAGCGATACCAGCGCTTGATCGTTTCACATGCCTCGTTTGCTACCCGCCGGAAAGGAGATCACCCTCTGGTATTTCCCCGAGTTGGCTAAGGTTTAATAACGGTTCTTTTTGTTTCGTCTTCGTTGCGTCCTTCCTTGTTATGCCAGCCGGACGATCCCCCTCCTCTTTGAACCTAATTTCATCCAAAGAGAGTCCATCTTCACGCACTCCAGATTTCTTGTCTTGATTCGCGTGTTGCTCGTCAAGTTCTTCAAAACGGCGCAATAGGAGCTGCACATCTTGCTTTAGAATCATGACATCGTGTTTGAGTTGTTTGAGGTCATTCGCCTGTTGCGTCATCGATTTTCGTCGCTCCTCGCCGGTTGGAGGAACAAATCGTTTGATATCATCCATCGTCATTCCGGCAGATGATAAGAATTCAATCTGTTCCGTTCGATAATCCTACAAGGAAAGCAAAGGTCAGAAGTGCAACAGTGCCAAGTTGTAGGCAGAAACTCGAATGCTAACGTACATGAAATAACAGGTTACGAAGAAGGAACAACAGCAACACTACGATTCCCACTTGTGCAACTTTCATGATGTTGTTTCGCGAGAATCCAGGATATGCATTCGCTGTCCTCCGGCTAGGCGATGATTCTCCTGTTGTTGGCATACTACGAACTGAAACATAAAGGCGAACATAGCGAAGGTCACGATCAAGATTCTTCCCAGCGACTCGCTCTCTCACTGTGGCCCAAGCAGGTGCAGACAACTATCTTACAGTTCGCATGCGCCTGATCAGTGTGCAGTGTGCAGTGTGCAGTGTGCAGTGTGCAGTGTGCAGTGTGCAGTGTGCAGTGTGCAGTGTGCAGTGTGCAGTGTGCAGTGTGCAGTGTGCAGTGTGCAGTGTGCAGTGTGCAGTGTGCAGTGTGCAGTGTGCGTGGCATGGCATGGCATGGCATGGCATGGCGTGGCATGGCGTGGCATGGCGTGGCATGGCGTGGCATGGCGTGGCGTGGCATGGCGTGGCATGGCGTGGCATGGCGTGGCATGGCGTGGCATGGCGTGGCATGGCGTGGCATGGCGTGGCATGGCGTGGCATGGCGTGGCATGGCGTGGCATGGCGTGGCATGGCGTGGCATGGCGTGGCATGGCGTGGCATGGCGTGGCATGGCGTGGCGTGGCGTGGCGTGGCGTGGCATGGCGTGGCATGGCGTGGCATGGCGTGGCATGGCGTGGCATGGCGTGGCATGGCGTGGCATGGCGTGGCATGGCGTGGCGTGGTGTGGCGTGGCATGGCGTCATGAAAAAGATAGAGAGGTCACTACTTTAGGTACTCGTACTGGTGCCTTGTATTGTACTGATCTGGTGTGCGCAGTGCACAGTGCACAACAGTTCTCTTGGAATGTACCCGAAGCAGCTAGTACTCCAGTAGTACAGTACATTGTATTCAACCGTAGCAGTGGGAGATGAATCAAAAGGTGGAACTGTGATGCATGTACATACATGTAAATCATACTTTCTCTGTATTAGAAATGTACTATGCGGTACCCAAGTACTTGTACCGGTACTACTCTTCACCAATGCGCTGCACGCTTATTACTACCAGGTAATGGTATTCACAGGAAGGTCCGGCCCATGCACGTTCCAGCCGTACCGTTAGGGGCAGTTGAGTTTGCGCGCCAGCCTTGCTCCGATTTGCATGATGCGAGAATTTTAGCAATCGTAATGATCCATCCGAGCCGGCAAGGTTGCTGCATCGTAAGCAAATTTTTCTTGACAGTAAGCAAAATCAGTAGGCAAATTATGCCGGTAAGCAAATTTTGTAAGCAAATTTTTTCTGTAAGCAAATTTGATTTTCGTAAGCAAATTCTTCTTTGCTGTAAGTAAATTTTACTTAGGTGTTTGAAAATTGGTATGTTTTTCCGTAGAAAAGACAGTCCCCGTAAGCAAATTTAATCTCCCAGTAAGCAAATTTTGTAAGCAAATTTCTGCTTACAATAGATTTGCTGCTTATGGTAAGCAAATTCCGTCAGCAATTTCATTCCGTAAGCAATTTTTTTTTCGCTGTAAGCAAATTTTCTGACAGACGTCAGCCGTGTCACCACCACGCCGGCACATCCAATTTTGCGCCAGCCAGACATCGATCGGAACTTGTTTCCCTCCCGGCGGGCGCGCATACTTCCTTTATTCAGGACTTCGCCCGTACTGCCGGACCTTCCAGTTGTGTACTGTACTACGTAGTTTAGCGTTTAGCGTAGGATTGTACAGTACTACCTCTTTGCAGTACCTGGTACGCAGTAACAGTATACTTTCAAAATGGTATGATAAACGTATGCATACAGTACCAAAGTAAGGGTGCATTGGGGTAACCCTGATTTTCACGAGTTCTCAGATACCGGGTACTCTAGCCAAGTACTACCGTACTCCACTACTCCACTACTCCAGTGCTCCGGTCCGCAGTCCTCACTACTCCTGTACTGCGTCAACCAGCAAAGGAAGAACAAGCATATAAACATGGTGTCTGGATTAGAATTCTTTTGCCTTAAAGGCACACTTGTTGACAGTTTTCTTTAAGGTTGAACAAATAGATAAGATGATGGGTATGCTATGCAGCTATTGTTGTGATGTAAAATCATGAACAAGGTGATATGATTTGTCAAGTTTTCATTTTTTGAGTTTTTCCTTGACATGGCATCAGGACAGGTGAGTCACTCAAATTGAGTCCAATTTACAAAATCAAGTGGGTATGACTTTTTTGCATGTTACACATTCATGTCAAGCAAATGTATGTGTTGTTATGAGTCTGCTGTTGTGGAAGTGGTTCTTGAGTCAGAAAGGAACACATTCGAATTGCTGGTGATCTGAGCAACAGGAATATTTTGGAGTTTGTGGTGAAACTCATGCTTTTTGCAATTGACACTGGTTCAATTGAATTAGTAGCCAGTGCTGGTAGTTCTTTGGAATGTGTCAAAGGATAAAAATGAGTTGTCAACAAAATTTTTATTCAAAAGGGACTGTGACTGTGACTGTGACTGTGACTGTGACTGTGACTGTGACCATGCCTGTTGAGTTGTTTTTTGCTGGTGATGTTAGACTTGGCAAAACGTATGTAGTGGATCCTCACACCTTGTTCACAAGCTTGCTGGAACATCAGTCTGACTAATTTAACACTGTGATTTCTTTTACTTGTTACAGTAGTCAGCAATTAAACTACAAAGATCAAATTCACGCGAGCAGGAAAAATCCCGAATTTAATGTGTTCTAACTTGTGAACGGTCACTCCTCACCAAAAACAAGCTACTATTACAGTAACACCATGTGTTTTAGGGTGTACTACAAAATGCTAGGAAGTCAAGACATAAATCTTCCTGAATGAATACAATCAAATCACCAATTTCTCAATCTGTCCAGGTACTGTGGTAGTTTGATTTGTCCAGATACTCTATCCATGCTTGTACTGCTGGAGTTCTTGGAGTAATAAAGTACTGTACTCCAAATAATTTTCTTATCCTACATTCAGCTCTGACTGTCACAACACCTCAGGAGTACTAGCTAACTACTTCCCATTTCCAGTTCAACCCTCCTGTATGACCTTTTGCATAAAATTGTCAACAATGACTGAACCTGGCTGTCACATATGTTAGTCTTGTGGAAATCATGATTTTCAAGCTTCAATGCTGTACTTATATAGACTTTTGTGTTGATAGTGAGAGGGAGGCACTTAATAGATTGCAACCAGCCACAGTCCCCCTGCTTCTTAACAGAGAGAACAACAAGGTACAGAACACCCTCTTTTCTATGTATTGGAACCATGGACCAGCATCACTAGAGCCAGCTCACAAGAAGGGTTATTTCAAGGGTCTCTACTATCTTGTGGACAGTAGTACTATGGATCAGCTTCTCTCACACAGAAGCTAATCAAGAGATTAGTGGAGGGTGGGCCATATGACCATGTAGGAAACCCTCACCAGAAATGATATGTACTTGTGGCTGGTGGGTGTGATTGATTCTGGTATCAGATGTAAGAACACTGGTTCTTGAGAGTGGTGCAGCAAGTGGGAGGAAGACTCAAACACAAAGACTTGAAGGGGTGTGATGCTGCTTGTAATGCATCTGTTATTGATGCCATGGTACAATGAGCCAATTCTTTTTGTGCGTTTGTGCCTTGGAGCTTGGTACTTGCCAAGACCTCAAGTACTTCTGTTGATGCAGCAGCCAGTCTTGCTGTGGGAATTTAAAGATAGTAGATAAGCCATGACAGTCGCTCTAGAATATATGCTGCTGGTGCTGCTTTGAAAAGCCAAGAATGGAAGACCAGGATAAACTTCCTGGCATGCACAACTCTACTGAGAGATCCAAAAAGGCATACATGTCTTATGAGAAATGAAGACTACATTGTGTAAGATCTACACCAAGGAAAGTAATCTGGGTCAGGCTGTTTTGATTATGTTTGCAGTGTAATTTACTTAGATTATATTTTTGAAAGACTTACTGGTTCTTATCTTTGATTGATTTATGACTTATAATGGATGGAGTGTTGACAAACAACAAATAAGCTCACAATCCTACAGAGAAACAAAGGAAAAGCAGAGGAGTATAAATAATACTGTATTACCAGGTATTCGAGTACCTGGTACTGTTTTATTGTATTTGCGTTCAGTATAGTACTTGTAATCCTGGTATGTCATACATACTACTGTACCACGACAATAAAGTCAACATGCCGGTAGGTCTGTAGTTTTCATATCACAACTACAGCAGACGTGTAGAGCATGAGATGTGTTGCGATGTACTACGTACACGGAGTACTTGTACCAAGTACCAGGTACCAAGACAGCAGGTGTTATTCAGGAAGCAAGAGGTCTAATTTTTCGATATTCTCCTTCAGTACGGTAAATGTGCGCTGGGTGTGATGCATACTCTAGGAATTGATCCAGTAGCGTGGACTTGGTACATCTGGCTACGTTTTGTACGATTGATACTAGGCCTACGGGGTTGCACAACCGGTTGCAAAAAAAATGGGTACGGGCACATTTCCGGTGTTTTGCAACCGAAGTAGTATTTTCAACTCCCTCCGGTATGTGTATACGACAGGGACCTGTAGAACTTGCAGGTACTGTGACAAAAACGCAGTGCGGAACACCAGGATCTTTTGCAACCCAGTTGCACGTAGGGTTGCAAAATTTCTACGAGAGAACGGCGTAGGTTTGCAACCCAATCCGTGTTTTTTGCAACTCGAATTAGTCAATCACAGCAGTACCAGGTACAGTACCAAAGTAAGGGTGCATTGGGGTAACCCTGATTTTCACGAGTTCTCAGATACCGGGTACTCTAGCCAAGTACTACCGTACTCCACTACTCCACTACTCCAGTGCTCCGGTCCGCAGTCCTCACTACTCCTGTACAGCGTCAACCAGCAAAGGAAGAACAAGCATATAAACATGGTGTCTGGATTAGAATTCTTTTGCCTTAAAGGCACACTTGTTGACAGTTTTCTTTAAGGTTGAACAAATAGATAAGATGATGGGTATGCTATGCAGCTATTGTGATGTAAAATCATGAAGATGATATGATTTGTCAAGTTTTCATTTTTTGAGTTTTTCCTTAACATGGCATCAGGACAGGTGAGTCACTCAAATTGAGTCCAATTTACAAAATCAAGTGGCTGGGTATGACTTTTTTGCATGTTACACATTCATGTCAAATGTATGTGTTGTTATGAGTCTGCTGTTGCTTGTGGAAGTGGTTCTTGAGTCAGAAAGGAACACATTTGAATTGCTGGTGATCTGAACAACAGGAATATCTTGGAGTTTGTGGTGAAACTCATGCTTTTTGCAACTGACACTGGTTCAATTGAATTAGTAGCCAGTGCTGGTAGTTCTTGGGAATGTGCCATAGGATAAAAAATGAGTTGAAATTTTTTATTCAAAAGTGACTGTGACTGTGACTGTGACCATGCCTGTTGAGTTGTTTTTTGCTGGTGATGTTAGACTTGGCAAAACGTATGTAGTGGATCCTCACACCTTCACAAGCTTGCTTGCTGGAAAATCAGTCTGACTAATTTAACACTGTGATTTCATTTACTTGGTGTTACAGTAGTCAGCAATTAAACTACAAAGATAAAATTCACGCGAGCAGGAAAAATCCCGAATTTAATGTGTTCTAACTTGTGAACGGTCACTCCTCACCAAAAACAAGCTACTAGTACAGTAACACCATGTGTTTTAGGGTGTACTACAATATGCTAGGTAGTCAATACATAAATCCTTCCTGAATGAATACAATCAAATCACCAATTTCTCAATCTGTCCAGGTACTGTGGTAGTTTGATTTGTCCAGATACTCTGTCCGTGCTTGTACTGCTAAAGTTCTTGGAGTAATAAAGTACTGTACTCCAAATAATTTTCTTATCCTACATTCAGCTCTGACTGCCACAACACCTCAGGAGTACTAGCTAACTCTTCCGATTTCCAGTTCAACCCTCCTCCTGTATGACCTTTTGCCTAAAATTGTCAACAATGACTGAACCTGGCTGTCACATACGTTAGTCTTGTGGAAATCATGATTTTCAAGCTTCAATGCTGTATTTATACAGACTTTTGTGTTGATAGTGAGAGGAGGCACTTAATAGATTGCAACCAGCCACAGTCCCCTGCTTCTTAACAGAGAGAACAACAAGGTACACAACACCCTCTTTTCTATGTAGTGGAACCATGAACCAGCATCACTAGAGCCAGCTCACAAGAAGGGTTATTTCAAGGGTCTCTACTAGTATCTTGTGGACAGTACTATGGATCAGCTTCTCTCACACAGAAGCTAATCAAGAGATTAGTGGAGGGTGGGCCATATGACCATGTAGGAAACCCTCACCAGAAATGTTATGTACTTGTGGCTGGTGGGTGTGATTGATTCTGCTGGTATCAGATGTGTGAACACTGGTTCTTGAGAGTGGTGCAAGTGGGAGGAAGACTCAAACACAAAGACTTGAAGGGGTGTGATGCTTGTAATGCATCTGTTATTGATGCCATGGTACAATGAGCCAATTCTTTTTGTGCGTTTGTGCCTTGGAGCTTGGTACTTGCCAAGACCTCAAGTACTTCTGTTGATGCAGCCAGTCTTACTGTGGGAATTTAAAGATAGTAGAGGATAAGCCATGCATGACAGTCGCTCTAGAATATATGCTGCTGGTGCTGCTTTGAAAAACCAAGAATGGAAGACCAGGATAAACTTCCTGGCATGCACAACTCTACTGAGAGATCCAAAAAGGCATACATGTCTTATGAGAAATGAAGACTACAATGTGTTAGATCTACACCAAGGAAAGTAAGCTGGGGTCAGGCTGTTATGATTATGTTTGCAGTGTAATTTACTTAGATTGTCATTTTTGAAAGACTTACTGGTTCTTATCTTTGATTGATTTATGACTTATAATGGAGTGTTGACAAACAACAAATAAGCTCACAATCCTACTACAGAGAAACAAACAAAGAAAAAGCAGAGGAGTATAAATAATACTGTATTACCAGGTATTCGAGTACCTGGTACTGTTTTATTGTATTTGCGTTCAGTATAGTTATCCTGGTACATACTACTACTGTACCACGACAATAAAGTCAACATGCCGGTAGGTCTGTAGTTTTCATATCACAACTACAGCAGACGTGTAGAGCATGAGATGTGTTGCGATGTACTACGTACACGGAGTACTTGTACCAAGTACCAGGTACCAAGACAGCAGGTGTTATTCAGGAAGCAAGAGGTCTAATTTTTCGATATTCTCCTTCAGTACGGTAAATGTGCGCTGGGTGTGATGCATACTCTAGGAATTGATCCAGTAGCGTGGACTTGGTACATCTGGCTACGTTTTGTACGATTGATACTAGGCCTACGGGGTTGCACAACCGGTTGCAAAAAAAATGGGTACGGGCACATTTCCGGTGTTTTGCAACCGAAGTAGTATTTTCAACTCCCTCCGGTATGTGTATACGACAGGGACCTGTAGAACTTGCAGGTACTGTGACAAAAACGCAGTGCGGAACACCAGGATCTTTTGCAACCCAGTTGCACGTAGGGTTGCAAAATTTCTACGAGAACGGCGTAGGTTTGCAACCCAATCCGTGTTTTTGCAACTCGAATTAGTCAATCACAGCAGTACCAGGTACAGTACCAAAGTAAGGGTGCATTGGGGTAACCCTGATTTTCACGAGTTCTCAGATACCGGGTACTCTAGCCAAGTACTACCGTACTCCACTACTCCACTACTCCAGTGCTCCGTCCGCAGTCCTCACTACTCCTGTACAGCGTCAACCAGCAAAGGAAGAACAAGCATATAAACATGGTGTCTGGATTAGAATTCTTTTGCCTTAAAGGCACACTTGTTGACAGTTTTCTTTAAGGTTGAACAAATAGATAGATGATGGGTATGCTATGCAGCTATTGTGATGTAAAATCATGAAGATGATATGATTTGTCAAGTTTTCATTTTTTGAGTTTTTCCTTAACATGGCATCAGGACAGGTGAGTCACTCAAATTGAGTCCAATTTACAAAATCAAGTGGCTGGGTATGACTTTTTTGCATGTTACACATTCATGTCAAATGTATGTGTTGTTATGAGTCTGCTGTTGCTTGTGGAAGTGGTTCTTGAGTCAGAAAGGAACACATTTGAATTGCTGGTGATCTGAACAACAGGAATATCTTGGAGTTTGTGGTGAAACTCATGCTTTTTGCAACTGACACTGGTTCAATTGAATTAGTAGCCAGTGCTGGTAGTTCTTGGGAATGTGCCATAGGATAAAAAATGAGTTGAAATTTTTTATTCAAAAGTGACTGTGACTGTGACTGTGACCATGCCTGTTGAGTTGTTTTTTGCTGGTGATGTTAGACTTGGCAAAACGTATGTAGTGGATCCTCACACCTTCACAAGCTTGCTTGCTGGAAAATCAGTCTGACTAATTTAACACTGTGATTTCATTTACTTGGTGTTACAGTAGTCAGCAATTAAATTACGAAGATAAAATTCACACGAGCAGGAAAAATCCCAATTTAATGTGTTCTAACTTGTGAACGGTCACTCCTCACCAAAAACAAGTTACTAGTACAGTAACACCATGGGTTTTAGGGTGTGCTACAATATGCTAGGTAGTCAATACATAAATCCTTCCTGAATGAATACAATCAAATCACCAATTTCTCAATCTGTCCAGGTACTGTGGTAGTTTGATTTGTCCAGATACTCTGTCCGTGCTTGTACTGCTAAAGTTCTTGGAGTAATAAAGTACTGTACTCCAAATAATTTTCTTATCCTACATTCAGCTCTGACTGCCACAACACCTCAGGAGTACTAGCTAACTCTTCCGATTTCCAGTTCAACCCTCCTCCTGTATGACCTTTTGCCTAAAATTGTCAACAATGACTGAACCTGGCTGTCACATACGTTAGTCTTGTGGAAATCATGATTTTCAAGCTTCAATGCTGTATTTATACAGACTTTTGTGTTGATAGTGAGAGGAGGCACTTAATAGATTGCAACCAGCCACAGTCCCCTGCTTCTTAACAGAGAGAACAACAAGGTACACAACACCCTCTTTTCTATGTAGTGGAACCATGAACCAGCATCACTAGAGCCAGCTCACAAGAAGGGTTGTTTCAAGGGTCTCTACTATCTTGTGGACAGTACTATGGATCAGCTTCTCTCACACAGAAGCTAATCAAGAGATTAGTGGAGGGTGGGCCATATGACCATGTAGGAAACCCTCACCAGAAATGTTATGTACTTGTGGCTGGTGGGTGTGATTGATTCTGGTATCAGATGTATGAGCACTGTTTCTTGAGAGTGGTGCAAGTGGGAGGAAGACTCAAACACAAAAGACTTGAAGGGGTGTGATGCTGCTTGTAATGCATCTGTTATTGATGCCATGGTGCAATGAGCCAATTCTTTTTGTGCATTTGTGCCTTGGAGCTTGGTACTTGCCAAGACCTCAAGTACTTCTGTTGATGCAGCCAGTCTTACTGTGGGAATTTAAAGATAGTAGAGGATAAGCCATGCATGACAGTCGCTCTAGAATATATGCTGCTGGTGCTGCTTTGAAAAACCAAGAATGGAAGACCAGGATAAACTTCCTGGCATGCACAACTCTACTGAGAGATCCAAAAAGGCATACATGTCTTATGAGAAATGAAGACTACAATGTGTTAGATCTACACCAAGGAAAGTAAGCTGGGGTCAGGCTGTTATGATTATGTTTGCAGTGTAATTTACTTAGATTGTCATTTTTGAAAGACTTACTGGTTCTTATCTTTGATTGATTTATGACTTATAATGGAGTGTTGACAAACAACAAATAAGCTCACAATCCTACTACAGAGAAACAAACAAAGGAAAAGCAGAGGAGTATAAATAATACTGTATTACCAGGTACTCGAGTACCTGGTACTGTTTTATTGTATAGTATAGTTATCCTGGTACATACTACTGTACCACGACAATAAAGTCAACATGCCGGTAGGTCTGTAGTTTTCATATCACAACTACAGCAGACGTGTAGAGCATGAGATGTGTTGCGATGTACTACGTACACGGAGTACGTACCAAGTACCAAGTACCAAGACAGCAGGTGTTATTCAGGAAGCAAGAGGTCTAATTTTTCGATATTCTCCTTCAGTACGGTAAATGTGCGCTCGGTGTGATGCATACTCTAGGAATTGATCCAGTAGCGTGGACTTGGTACATCTGGCTACGTTTTGTACGATTAATACTAGGCCTACGGGGTTGCACAACCGGTTGCAAAAAAAATGGGTACGGGCACATTTCCGGTGTTTTGCAACCGAAGTAGTATTTTCAACTCCCTCCGGTATGTGTATACGACAGGGACCTGTAGAACTTGCAGGTACTGTGACAAAAACGCAGTGCGGAACATCAGGATCTTTTGCAACCCAGTTGCACGTAGGGTTGCAAAATTTCTACGAGAGAACGGCGTAGGTTTGCAACCCAATCCGTGTTTTTTGCAACTCGAATTAGTCAATCACAGCAGTACCAGGTACAGTACCAAAGTAAGGGTGCATTGGGGTAACCCTGATTTTCACGAGTTCTCAGATACCGGGTACTCTAGCCAAGTACTACCGTACTCCACTACTCCACTACTCCAGTGCTCCGGTCCGCAGTCCTCACTACTCCTGTACAGCGTCAACCAGCAAAGGAAGAACAAGCATATAAACATGGTGTCTGGATTAGAATTCTTTTGCCTTAAAGGCACACTTGTTGACAGTTTTCTTTAAGGTTGAACAAATAGATAAGATGATGGGTATGCTATGCAGCTATTGTGATGTAAAATCATGAAGATGATATGATTTGTCAAGTTTTCATTTTTTGAGTTTTTCCTTAACATGGCATCAGGACAGGTGAGTCACTCAAATTGAGTCCAATTTACAAAATCAAGTGGCTGGGTATGACTTTTTTGCATGTTACACATTCATGTCAAATGTATGTGTTGTTATGAGTCTGCTGTTGCTTGTGGAAGTGGTTCTTGAGTCAGAAAGGAACACATTCGAATTGCTGGTGATCTGAACAACAGGAATATCTTGGAGTTTGTGGTGAAACTCATGCTTTTTGCAACTGACACTGGTTCAATTGAATTAGTAGCCAGTGCTGGTAGTTCTTGGGAATGTGCCATAGGATAAAAAATGAGTTGAAATTTTTTATTCAAAAGTGACTGTGACTGTGACTGTGACCATGCCTGTTGAGTTGTTTTTTGCTGGTGATGTTAGACTTGGCAAAACGTATGTAGTGGATCCTCACACCTTGTTCACAAGCTTGCTGGAACATCAGTCTGACTAATTTAACACTGTGATTTCATTTACTTGTTACAGTAGTCAGCAATTAAACTACAAAGATAAAATTCACGCGAGCAGGAAAAATCCCGAATTTAATGTGTTCTAACTTGTGAACGGTCACTCCTCACCAAAAACAAGCTACTAGTACAGTAACACCATGTGTTTTAGGGTGTACTACAATATGCTAGGTAGTCAATACATAAATCTTCCTGAATGAATACAATCAAATCACCAATTTCTCAATCTGTCCAGGTACTGTGGTAGTTTGATTTGTCCAGATACTCTGTCCATGCTTGTACTGCTGGAGTTCTTGGAGTAATAAAGTACTGTACTCCAAATAATTTTCTTATCCTACATTCAGCTCTGACTGTCACAACACCTCAGGAGTACTAGCTAACTCTTCCCATTTCCAGTTCAACCCTCCTCCTGTATGACCTTTTGCATAAAATTGTCAACAATGACTGAACCTGGCTGTCACATACGTTAGTCTTGTGGAAATCATGATTTTCAAGCTTCAATGCTGTATTTATACAGACTTTTGTGTTGATAGTGAGAGGAGGCACTTAATAGATTGCAACCAGCCACAGTCCCCTGCTTCTTAACAGAGAGAACAACAAGGTACACAACACCCTCTTTTCTATGTAGTGGAACCATGAACCAGCATCACTAGAGCCAGCTCACAAGAAGGGTTATTTTGAGGGTCTCTACTAGTATCTTGTGGACAGTACTATGGATCAGCTTCTCTCACACAGAAGCTAGTCAAGAGATTAGTGGAGGGTGGGCCATATGACCATGTAGGAAACCCTCACCAGAATGTTATGTACTTGTGGCTGGTGGGTGTGATTGATTCTGCTGGTATCAGATGTATGAACACTGGTTCTTGAGAGTGGTGCAAGTGGGAGGAAGACTCAAACACAAAAGACTTGAAGGGGTGTGATGCTGCTTGTAATGCATCTGTTATTGATGCCATGGTACAATGAGCCAATTCTTTTTGTGCGTTTGTGCCTTGGAGCTTGGTACTTGCCAAGACCTCAAGTACTTCTGTTGATGCAGCCAGTCTTACTGTGGGAATTTAAAGATAGTAGAGGATAAGCCATGCATGACAGTAGCTCTAGAATATATGCTGCTGGTGCTGCTTTGAAAAACCAAGAATGGAAGACCAGGATAAACTTCCTGGCATGCACAACTCTACTGAGAGATCCAAAAAGGCATACATGTCTTATGAGAAATGAAGACTACATTGTGTAAGATCTACACCAAGGAAAGTAATCTGGGGTCAGGCTGTTATGATTATGTTTGCAGTGTAATTTACTTAGATTATATTTTTGAAAGACTTACTGGTTCTTATCTTTGATTGATTTATGACTTATAATGGATGGAGTGTTGACAAACAACAAATAAGCTCACAATCCTACAGAGAAACAAAGGAAAAGCAGAGGAGTATAAATAATACTGTATTACCAGGTATTCGAGTACCTGGTACTGTTTTATTGTATTTGCGTTCAGTATAGTATATCCTGGTACATACTACTGTACCACGACAATAAAGTCAACATGCCGGTAGGTCTGTAGTTTTCATATCACAACTACAGCAGACGTGTAGAGCATGAGATGTGTTGCGATGTACTACGTACACGGAGTACTTGTACCAAGTACCAGGTACCAAGACAGCAGGTGTTATTCAGGAAGCAAGAGGTCTAATTTTTCGATATTCTCCTTCAGTACGGTAAATGTGCGCTGGGTGTGATGCATACTCTAGGAATTGATCCAGTAGCGTGGACTTGGTACATCTGGCTACGTTTTGTACGATTGATACTAGGCCTACGGGGTTGCACAACCGGTTGCAAAAAAAATGGGTACGGGCACAGTACTTGCGAATGTAGGACTTGAACTGTACGAGGTACTTGTACTGGTACTACTAGTGTTCCGTACCTGTGCTCAAAGGTTAATCTCGATCATGTTTTCTTGGAGTCTACTTGTGTGACATTGTCATGAGAAGATCTGCCACATCAAAGCCATCGAACACCTTGACTCCTTGACAGAGTCTGCTGAGTGTGATGCAAGAAGCAATGGCTACATCATGATACAAAGATTCTCAAGGTACCCGTTAGGCTGCCTGATATGAGATAGAACCATTCACAACAATTGCTAATAAAAGGTTCTCAAAATCTGTCATCGTCTCCATGCAAAAAGGCAAGGACTCGCTTGCCTCCAGTGTGCACTCTGCCTTCACCCCTGTATGCCGCACTCACAGCATGCGAATGCATTTATTCAGGTGTGATGTTAATCTTCGCATCATCCTCTATCTTTTTCACTGGTGGATACCACATGCTCAAGAGCGCTGTCCATACAACGCTGGTCAACAAGACAACATTGAGCTGATGGCGGACAGGAACAAACTTGAAATTAAGCAACTGAATTGGGATCCAGAAGGCCCATTGTGCCTTCTGCATATCCCAAAGAACTTCGCGAATGTGTGTGTATATTTGTTGTGGAGATTGCCCCTGCATGGTGCCCATTGCCGCATGGTACATCGAGTTGGAAATCCAAGACCAATAGACGAACTAAAGTTAAAAGGAGGGCGACAAAACGAGTCAGCGACCAAGTATGCAATTCGAAAGGCTAAATTCTTCTCCCTACGACTCACCTGTTCCATGATGGTCTTGAAAACCGGAATGCCCAACCCTGTAACACCACTACGTACAGTCATCCACTCCAAAAAGTTGAAATGAACATGAGAAGAAGGGGCGTGAATGGCAAAGCCAAAAAAGACTGCTCGACCAGTGCGTGGGAAGTCGTACTCGTTGGCACCGGACGACACTTGAGCCACAGCGTCACCGAGACCCCACAAGAAACTCCCTGTGACCATTTTCGTCTTCACAGGGGACGTTTGCAGGTGGGATTCGTACCATGCGAAAAAGCTCTTCTTTGATGTTTCTTCGGCAAGCACTGCTGTTGACGCTTGTCGAGTCGCCTTGCGAGGTTCCGACGACGTCGACAAATATCGAGCTGCTGATCGATGCAAATTACAACTGATGCGATTGGAAAGGTGGGCTGAGGTATCTGTTGCAGATCCATACAGGATGGCGGGAGCAGCTGCAACTGGGGCGAATTTACTTGCACATCGAGCGAACATTTTCAATGTTGTCGGGGCTCACGATGTTCGGAAGGTGCGAAATATGTTCCTGCACGGGCGGCGATTTTAGAAATATCGAGCCTGTTTGGCTGCATTAAAAAAGAAGAGGCAGTGCAAGAATTTCGAGAACGGAAAAATGATGAAATTACGCGATATCCGGGCCATTCAGCAAATCCGGGTTCCTTCCCATGTAAAGAAATTACATGTCATGGCAGTGGGCGAGTGGGAGTACAAGGTACGACAGTACTACAGTCTACAGTAGCTATAATCCTTGCATACACTCTCTGAGTAGAGGCTGAAAAGGCTGAGGGTTCAAAGTGCATTAGCACATTGATGCTACTGGATACTACACTACTACCGGTAGTACCTGGTTCTTGGGCGTATGATAATTGATTACGGTAACCGCAACTGCAACGCGCATTAAGCATTAACCCATGTAACTCGCTTATTAATGAAAGTGTACGCCGTAAATGAATGATATGACGGTGCAAGTACCCAGTCTGGTACTGTAGTATTCTCTCTAGAGTAGGGACACCGTTACAGTAGGTCCAAGTATTAGTTACTCTATTCATACGAGGTACAAGTACTGGCTTGGTACAGGTTGTTGTACTCAAGTTACGCAGTTCGATGTCCAGTGTATTGGGAAGTTAGAAGTGAATGAGCTCCCACCTATCTCTAATACATCTTAGGTCACGACGACACGATTTGAGACCGTGACAAGAAGACTTATCGGCCCACGAACGAGGCGCATTTGGCTCACCCGACTCCTTCCAGAACCTCGCATCGATCGCACATACTACAGTACGTCGTAAATGAGTTAGTCCTGGTATCATTCTTTCCCCTGGTAGGCATCGTAGAGATCGCTTCAGCCCCTCCACTCATAAAAGCCTTTGAATCTGCTTTCTTCATTTATGACGGACCACAGTACTGAGGAGAAGCTTTCGTAGCTCTCGAACTTGGGAAGGTACAAGCGACGTGCGCAGGTGTTTGCCCTTGGCAGACAGTTATCTCTCAAGGGCAAGAACTCTCCAGAAGGTGATAAAATCGGAACAACTTCGATCTCACCTGGAGTGAGAATAGGCACACTCGTGACAAAGTTGAGGAACTGGCGCCGTTGGGTTGGTGTGCTCTCAAGGAGAGTCTTACTGAGAAAGCCGATAGTCGGCGACGATGAAGCGAATCGTCGACTGAGAGTCGCACCACCTTCACCTCCGATAGCTGCGACACCCACCAACGCCTCCGTTGCACCTTTCGCGAAGTCCATCTTGAAAAGTCTTCTGATATCCTCTTCATTCCATTGATCTACATTGTCGCTGCCACCGCACACATCCCGTTGTAGTTCAGACACTGTGAACAGTCGAAGGTACGTGGTCGGAAAGAAGTCATCGACGCCTTCTCGAAATGCCTTAGCTTGCTCAATCACTCCATCAACGAGAATGAATTGCTTCGCTAGCCTTACCCATTCGCGAACGTTGAATATGTTCACCTCACGTTCATGTCCGTTGGTGCAAAGTGGCGTGGCCAGAGGGCCTTGAGAAGAGTCCAGAGGATCAACAAAAGTTTTTCCTTCCATGTATTCCTCAAACGAGCATTCGTAGGACTTTCCGAAGCCTGTCTGCGCGAATTTGGGATTCGCGGCTACCTCGGCATAGCGCTTCGCCGTCTCGGATTCGGAGAGGTTCATGGCATCAATTACATCAAGTTCTGTGCATATATGCTGCTCAACGGCATAAACTTCACCGCCAAGAAATCCTGGTCTTGGCAGATCTAGAGAAACGAGACCTTGAAGCGAGTCACAGGCCCGCCTTCGACTAGCCCCACCGTCAGCTTCCCTTGCGAACGTGCTCCCGGTTGTTGGCGTGTTCTCTTCCAGACTATATTCATCAGTAGCGTCATCTTCTACCGGTCGCGAGGCTGTGCAATCTGGCGTTTTTTGCACAACCTCGGGAGTCCCATATTCCGCATTGTTTTCCAGTGATGCATCTCCGCGACCTTCAGCGTAAATTTGCACTAATCTAAGGAATGAACAGCTTAAGGGTAAAGGGAACATGAAGCGCTCTCGAAGTGCACACGCGAAGACCCGACCCATGAACCGGAATTGTTCTTTGACGGCCTCCATCTGGGGATCGTCCTGCGACAATGGTCGTGGATAGACACCAGGTGTACTTCGTGAATTCGCTCTTGGGTAGGGATTACCACCTTACCTGTGGAATCGAGATCGGAATCCAAAGTGGAAGCCGTGAAGACTGTTCATCCAGATCCACATTTGTTGGCGTGAACGGGTACGTCTGCATTGACGACCCAAAATCAGGAGGACACGATGGACGATGGGTTGAGGGCGAAACATGCTGACAGCATAATAAAGCTTCGGCAACATCAGCGAAAAATCCCCTTGTTACACCTGCCTCGTCTCCAGACGCCGCATCGAATCCTGATTCGCCGCTGAAACGTATTTCCAGACGCCGCTGTCGGATCATGCTGTCACCAGCGTATCGTTCCATTACTGTTGCGGCATCAGAGAGGAGTTTGTCTCGCCTTACGGCAGCTTTGGCACACTGGAGTGACCGCTCGCGCCACCCTTGGGCTCGAAAAGCCGCATGGACCCTAGCCCCAAGGGCTTCTTCCATTCCGTATAACTCATCTGCTTGCAATTGCAGGGCAGTTGGATCTTCCGCTCCGCCAGAAAATGCTTCGCTGACAAGCTCAACAGCGCGTCCCCTTAATGCAGTCATTCGCTGTCTCAACGGGCCAACATTGACCTTCGCCTCCTGTAACCTCATCGCAGCACGAGACACTCCGAAAGCTGTGCGTTCGAGAAGCTGGCGTCTTGAATCATAGCTAAAGAGGCGCGGAGCCAGAGATGGTAACTCAGTGCACCAAGGAGGCAGTACTCCACTTACAACGGCGAGGCTCTGGTCCAGCTGGGCGGATAGCTTGTCAGTGAGAGATCGCGATTCGAGCGAAGCCTCCACTACGTCGAACACAAGCGAATTGCCTGTTTTGGATCGGTCGATAGCCCCAGCAGCCGATGTCCTTTCGTGAACATATCTACCAATTGAATCAATCATCTGCATACAATTCAAAGTCATTGTTTCAGCCTCGTCGGTCCAGGATGGAGAGGGGTGGATTTCCTCCAATACATCACCCATTTCAAGCATTCTTTGTAGATGCGAACCATGCGAGGATCGAGATTCTAAAGCCGTTCTCCCAGCGCGTCCGAAAATTTGAGAATCCATCAGGTTTTTGTCGGCAATTTCAAAACGAGAAGCGGCCCTTTTCATGTCTAGACTGAAGTATAGCACAACTTTGTGGTCGGCGTTCAGCCTTTCAGAATCGTGGTGGTTCATCTTCTCTGACAGTTGCTGAAATGCTGAGACGAGAGTAATGTCGCGCGATCCGAGGTCGTAGGAAGGCTTACTATCATTCACACCGAAAAGGAAACGAAACTGAGGAGACTTCTCGACATGAGAGGCTGAAATCACAATTTTGGTGTCAATCCCGGCGACGCTGCACTTGATGGTGGACTTCAGAGTTCACCCCGTTGTTTCCGCTGCTGACGTTTAGATCAATCGGAGACAACTGGTCTAGTAGAGAGAGCAGACCAGCTTCGCTTTAAGACTCCGATTTCTGAGGCTTGTGAATGACCGGTATCTTCATCACCACTCGCAAGGCTTCGCAGAGCGATCATTCGAAAAGATCGATCCCTAGAACTGGCAGCAACCCTCTCGCTCAGCGAGCGAACACGTGACGATCGACTTTCGCTTGCGAGTCCGCACTTGAGATCATGATGAGGTATCGCTCTGATCACCTCCCCAGAATCTGAAACCAAGTCATATTCGAAGGCGTGTCGACTTGACGAACTGGCGGGGGAGCAGCCAATAATAGTGTACGCCTTCGATCCTTTTTCAACTCTGGTTCCACGTGGTAATGCAGACGGAGGAAAGGAAACGGGCACAACATCTGAGGGGCGCCGAGACTTGAGCACGCTCTCAACGATGAACTTGTAATCGTCTCTTTCGGCGTTCTTGAAGCGCTGAAGAACCATGAACGTTTTGCAGCCAACCAAGACACATTCTTCGCTGCTGTCGAATTCGAAGTATTCAGACAAGTTTTGATTATCAGGATCAAGCTCGCGCAGGTTACTAGCACCGACTTCGCCAAGGTTTTTGGTTGCGTACTTGATTCTGTGAACTCCAATTTCTGGATCAAAATCAATAACTTGTCCGAGGCGGAAATCCTCAGAATCCCCAAAAGAGCTGCCCGTTAGGCGGTTGCGACTTTCGGCGATGATCGCTTTATCTTCCGCAAGCCTAGAGTGCAAGACATTGGTCAAAACGACTATTGGTATGTCCACTTCTCGAAGACCCAACTTACCTCTGGCAATATGAAACAAAAGAAGCATCGCGACAAGCAGCAGAGCGAAGAAGATGATCTTTCAAACATGATAGCTGCATCAGAGGTTCACAATTCACGACGAATGGCTGATCGTACTGGATCACTTCGATTGTCCAAGGTTTCGTCAAGGACCGGAGGTCATCGCTCGTTTCTTTAGTCCCAGTTAAAATGACTTTTGACCGGGGCAACTTTTCAAAGAAGGAAAGCAGAACATGCAGGCGCCGTAGGATCTCAGGAGTGTGTTGTTTAATGCGAGTCGGGATTTCTCCCTCAGTCGCGGCGTTTGGATCAACATTTCGGTCGCCTCTTGGCACGAATTGGTCACCTTGTTTACGCTCATTATCAGATACCTCAACTTCAAAACGCTTAACAACAGGTTGGACGATCAGAGTGGTAATGAATTTGTCGATAAAACAAGGGCGATTGCTTGAATTTGTTCGAAATTGAGGCTTCCGTTTCTTCATGGGGGGATCGTACTGGGATACTGGTGGTGTGCTGACTACGCTAGAATCCCCGCACAACGCTTCCACAAGAACAGGCAGAATGTGATTGGAAAACTCAAACATTGTCAAGGCGCCAGCCGAAGCAAGCTGCGCGGCAAGGTCCTGCAATACATCAACATCTAGTGCTTTGATACGGGCCGATGTCGTTTGCAGTGACCAGTCTTTCGCAGAAAGTTGCGCCTTCGACGAATCGATATTGTCACACTTCTGGAAGTCAATGGCAAGGGCGCATTCACGAGAAATCAGCTGCACATACTTCCATTTCACAATCCCTCCTTCCCTCACATCTATACAATCTTCGCAGGCATCCCAATCACACTCACGGCAACCATGCATAGGAAACCCCCGATCGACGCCGTTTCCACAAAGGTCACATCGAAACGAGGAATGTCGAGTGAGGTGAAGTTCAGCAGGATGGCACTTGGGACAGAGAACCACGCCAGAAGAAACTAAGGCGTTTACCTCCGGCTCTCGGGCTGCAACGTGATGCGGTGAAAATCTTCTAGCGTCCGAAGTCAATGATTTGTTGATATCGCGAAGCGCTTCGAGTCGTTTCGACGACTGGTGTTGGTGAAATGCTATCAAATCAGAAACTCCGAAGCGATGAAGGGTAACGGCAACATCCTTCAACGACGCCACTTTGAGGAGGATCGACGTCAGACTTAAACCTAAAGCGATATCTTCGACTTCTTTTGTCCATAACAGTCCTTCTACCAAACGAAGGTAGTTAGTCAAAGGGCAGTCACTGATATCTTGGCAAGCTTTGAACAAACGGCAGGCAAGCGTATCGCCTGGAATGGAGAAAAGCAAGGCTTCGGATGATGCGATGTCTGACGGGGCAGAATCAGCGTCGGTTCGCAAGGATTGTTTGTCCGGAAAATGTTGACTCTACCGCTCTCGGCATCGCCAGGGCTCTTAGGTTTCGCCTGACCAGGACGAATAGACGAAGACGCTGTGCATTTCAACCGATTGAGATGCAACTCGCAACAGAACCCTTCCCACAAGACTTTGCACAATGCAGCGATAGATGTGTACTTTCGGGGCAAGCGAGCATCTACATTCGATTCCAAATTGAATCAGTTCCCGCACTGCCTTCAATAGGAATTCTTCGCCTTCGAGACGAAGGCACAACTCCTGATCTTTCTGCCTCTTTCTTGCATTTTCAATCGTATCTACTATCGCATGTGAACATGCCTCGCTGTTCACTACACCGTCCACAAACATGTGCTCTTGCAATACTCGGGAAAGCGAGTTCTTCTGTCCGAGATAAGCGGCCAACTTGATGGTTTCGTCGTCGACAACAGCTCCATTCCGCATAAGGTAAGAGACGATGGCTGTCGAACAACCAAGGTGGATGGCAAGAGCAAGGAGCGGCATGCCATCTTCATCCCGAGCATTCACGAGGGACGATGCAGTCGAAGTGGAACCCTTTTTCCTCTTCGCAGTTTCCACCACTCTATGAAACCATGAAAAGTGATTTGACATAATGCCATTTGCAATTGCAGATTTCGTGGCTGTATTCAGAACGGGAGCGCCACGTCGGGCATCTTCTCCTGGAGTTAGCGCCTCAAATCCGCCTCTCCTGATCGCTTGTAGCTCTGAGGAATACAGCGACAGAGGATCTGGTAACCAACGCGGCGTGCCTTCACTGGAGAAACTAGGTTCATCGCTGCATGTTGTCCCGGTAAGTTGATAGTGACGTTCGTCAGCTTGTTGACATTCGTTTGTCTGAGGGCGTCTCCTCGTTGAAGACCTCAGCTGGTCGTCTACGCTCAGATCTTGCGACTGACTTTTGCCATCGCTTCCTGGCGCGTTGAAAGAGTCGCCGTCAGTTGATGAGGGTGCCATGGAACGCAGATGTATTTCACTCAAGAAACGAGAATTGAGAAGGCCTGGCGCGTGTGCATTGCAGATTCTGAGATTCAGCACTTCCCGCCGCCTTCTGGTAGAGATGTCTCGCAGCAACCGACAAGAGATACCCCAGTGCGGCAACTGCAGGCAATAGATTTGTCAGATCATCATTGTTTCGCACCAATTCTCTTCCGAATGCTATCGCCTCTAGCACTGAGTCTGCCAAACCAGATGCAAATACCCGAGCAAGCGCCCCTTTACCCTTGTCGCATTCGTTCGCGATCGATTCGATGGCCTGCACATCAAGTCTTGAAATAGACACAATGTCACGCGGAATCGACTGTGAACCTGCTCCATCATCGACTCCGTTCGACTTGTCAGAATCATGGGGAACCTCCGGTTCATCAACCATTTGTGAGAACCCCGCGTGAACGAGATCCGTGACCTTCACGCGATGAAAGCGAGACACCCGATCGTCGCTCGCACTGCTCTCTATACCAACGCCAAGCCCAAAGAGGCTATCAACAAACTCAACACAAACAATCCCTGCTCCTCGGTCAGGTATCACCACATGCGATCCTGCGAGTGATGATGGCGGAACGATTCTGCCAACAGTGGGGACGTTTACTACTGCAAGAGGGTTGTTTCGCGATGCATCTTGTGTGCATGAAAAATGGGCAGATGGGAACACGATATCACCTACGGCCCAGGACGATTCTGTCACTGGTTTACCCCACAGAGGGGTGAGCGTAAGGTGATCGAATCCATGCGATCTTAGCATTCGTTGAATGAACCAAATAGCAGGGGTCGCGATCAAGCCCGACTTTTCAGCTGAGAGTGTCTGCGGTTGATACCACCATCTCCTTCCGTTGTAGAGAACACGAATCGAATGCCTAAGAATTGCGTTCGTGTAAGAACAATGTGTTGCAATCCCTCTTGTAAGGTAAGAGGTGGTACTCACCTTTCTCCGTTTGAACCTTGTTGAACTTCAACCACCTGTCCTCGGTCACCAGGAACCATAGGTCCTCGAGACGCATCGCCATACTTTTCATACCCTTCCACCAACTCCACAACATCACCAATCTGCGTGAAACACGCCATTGAGCTTTCGAAGACACTTTGGTGACAAATGAGTTTCTGCACTTACTTCGAACTGCTCTCGGCTGGGATTTTCCAATTGAATGGACCTCGAGACATCAAAGACCTCGCTAAAGAAGATCTCATCTTCCGTGAAGATCGCACTCACCACTTCCAGGAAGTCATCGACAAAAACGAAAACATCGGCGTACAGACAGTTTGCATCATCTGCCTTCCTTTCGATTAAATCCGCCAAATTCTTAAGTTTCAAGCCAGATCTATACCAAAGCCTTGCAGCTACAACCACCGATAGGCCACTTTCGGGCTGATCAGGGTCCTCATATAATGAAAAGACATGCCGCAGAGCAGTCTCGAGACGCTCCGTTGGCTTGCCCCCACGAACAAGCATTTGTCGTTGCTTTCCTAGCTCAATGTGCCGAGCCCTTTCCTTCTCTATCTTCCTTTGCTTCGCAACACATTCATGTTGTTGTAGACTACGTGTGCGTGGTGAGTAGCATCAGACGGCAGTAGACATCGTAATTCTGTGATTTCAGATGACAACTTACCTCAAAACTGGAATACCATCAAGTCCAGTAATGGCGACCATAGCTCCAGCATTGAAAGGAACAGCCACCGGATACAATACTCCAGACCTCGGAACATTCTTTGACCAGGGTGCCAAGGATATCACCATCACGCCAGAATGTCAAAGTACGGCTCTCCGTATCGACGACAACCGTTATCGTTTCAAGACATCCGTAGAGCACATTGTCTTCGTTCCGCGCCACTTGCCTGCCGTTCATCTCAACTCCGTGGTGAGGTCTTTGCGATCCTCGCATCGAGATAGTGTCAGTAGAACCGCCTTCATATTTGTTACCATTGTCATCAATGCCCCAAAAGAGCGACGACTGTTGCAAGGAATTTCGTTCGTCAAAGGACGAAAACGAACTTGTTGTCACGCCAACCAAGTACCCACCACCAGGGGACTTTCCAGTTTCACGAAAAGGGCGTTTGAACGCGACGC
The DNA here is from genome assembly GCA_022925895.1 of Fragilaria crotonensis. Lineage (NCBI taxonomy): Eukaryota > Bacillariophyta > Fragilariophyceae > Fragilariales > Fragilariaceae > Fragilaria > Fragilaria crotonensis. The sequence continues at coordinate 99,172 of JAKSYS010000129.1, forward strand.
GAAAACCAATGGCTTTACGGCGAAGAGGTCTTCCATTGGACAGAGTATTCACACGGGGAATATGTTGCGCAGTCCTGATCGATTTTCCTTCCGAGGCTCCAACCGGCAAGGTGGCGATATTTAGGAATTCATCGCCGACAATTAAACAATTTTCTGTCCTATGCATACCTAAATTGATAGGCGCTTCCCAGTGAGGATTGAAAAGGGACGCATTCTCTGTCGCGATCTCCAACAGTTCATCAGGAGGAACCAATGGGCTTGATATGACATCGAGTCCAAAAGGGATGGCTTCAACGGAACGAATCATCATCTCTCTAGCTCGGGAAGCGGAAGTCTTGCAATATCCGGCATCCCTGCCCCTTCCAAGGCCAGAGCAACAACAGCCGGATCATTCTCAACTTGCTCGAAATTCTCCGATTAAAGCTTGCTTGAAAGTCCAAACCGACACCGCCCCGTCTCACGAAGAAGTTTCTCATCAACTGCGCAGACAGCGGCTCATCTCTACGAAGAATGTCTGGAACTACTTTCAATGAGTGAATAAACGAAAGGTGAGAGTCGGAGAGATTGACGATCGCATCGAAAGCATATGCCCAAGGCAGAAACAGTTATCTTTAAAAACAGCTGTTTCGTCATGAAAGCATTTTCAATCCCTTTGCACGGCAGACACAAATTTCTCAAAAATTTCAGAGAGGTTTGACTACAAGGGACATCAAGACAAATGGAGGAATTGTCCATTTATTTCCTTTCACAAGCGGGTGACGAGATCCTGAGATCAAAAAGTTAACGCAGAACAAACATCATCGATGGATAGGAATGCTCCTTGACGAAACAGTTGACGAACCGTTTGGCAAAACAACTCTTTGTCGAATCACGCGAAAATCCAGCATGTGTGCTGGCGTGCGTGCAGAAAGACTGACTTACGCTGCCTTAGAGATCCGCAAATAGAGCAAGACGTCGGATTTTCTTGGTTGCGATTGGTGACACAACCGCATAGTTCACAAGTCCAACGACTTCCGTTGGCGTCAGCGTTGTTGCCATCCTCTGGTCCGTTCATTTGTTCAGACAAAACAGAAGGAGAAGGCTGTGTTACGTCGTGAGAGTGTCAATTGTTTTTTCACCGAATTTTATCTGTGTGTGATGCTCGTCCAATTCTTTTTTTTTTCCAGAGGGGATTCCGGGTTTCTCACAGATTTCTCTGATTGGCAGAAGCCACAGGCGACATGTTCGAGACAGTCCGGAGCTCGATGTCCCCGTGATTACGACGTACTAGTACTACTTTATTAGATGACCGTTGACCAACATATGAACAGATACTGTATGTGATGCTACGTGCTACAAGTGCTACTATCATACCATCAGTAGTCTAATAGTCTACAAGTACTATCAGCAGTCTACTAGTAGTCTACTAGTCTACAAGTACTTGTACCAGTAGACTAGTAGTTTTACAACGCCTTGTATTCAACATTCTCGACTCCAACAGAGCAGAAAAGGACTTGTTTCTTGTACTCTAGCGTACCATCCCTAAACTACCAGTTCCGGTACTTGTAGTCCCGAGTTCGCGAATTGTAGATATGACGGTGGTACGAATGCACTTCAAACCTCACAGAGCCAAGGGATGGATGTTGTAGCAGCCGTGGAGACGCTGTTTCTCAAATGATTTTAATCGCCTTTCTAAGCCCTAACGGTACCAGGTACTGCCAAGAGAATCGATTTCATTGAGTCACGAGCCTTTGGCCGCACGGTGATGGTTCAAAAAGAAGTGCTCATTCAACAGACCATTCTTTCCCACAATTGGAGGGCGATCGTCAGGATTTCGACGAAGACATCGCTTGATGGCATCGACAGCTGCTTCGTCAACGTCTCCTGGGAATTCAATCTTGTGGGATGGATTGACGATTGCTTGAAGCTTCTGGATCATGTGAAGAGACGCAAATGGTGTACGCCCAAACACCATCTGATAGAGGATGCAGCCCAGGGACCAAATATCAGAAGCTCTGCCGATTCTCATCCTCGCTGCTCCATCCCCCGATCCGGTGTCGAGAATGGCCTCAGGTGACATATAATTCAATGTTCCGATTTGACTGTCACGATAAATGTTGGTGGTATCGTCAGTTTGGATCGCCTTGGCAATACCAAAATCGATTAACTTCAGCGCTCCGCGAACGAACAGAAAGTTAGCAGGCTTCAAATCACTATGGATGATCCTCTCCTCGTGGATGGAATGCACTGCACTCAACATTTGTTGCCATGTTAGTCGGATGAAATTCATATTCAGTGAAGGATAGCCGGTGTTTCCTTTCTTTGTCGATTGAAGCGTTTGCTGTTGCAGTACGTGATTCAAGTCCACCTCACCAACCTCCATTGCCAGGAAAATTGCTTTTCGACTCAAGTCGATCTCGCTGTCATGCATCTGGATGATGGATGGGTTGCCTTGAAGCTTCTTCAGGAGTGCAATCTCATTCGCATATCCATCGATAGCTTTCTGATCAAGATTCCCCAGCTTGACTTTCTTTATTGCCAATACGCAGCAGCTTTTGGAGAGCACTCTGTAGACCTTGGATGATCCTCCTTTCCCAATCACACCGAGCTTGACAAACGGAACGTCGTTGACTCTAATGATGTTGTTTTCGTTCACGAGAGGTAAGAAGTCGGTATTGCACTGACCGAGCAATTTTGCCGTTTCTGGCAAGACAGCTTCGGCTGTTTTTGCACCATCATTCGGTATGTCATTGTTGGTCAACTCAGGTTTGTCCTCCGAATCACAAACTTCATCGGTCCGGGCACTTCTTCCAGTTTGGCTGGACGCCGTCGACGTCGCATGTGAGGAGCTTGTCACGACACTGGATCTCGAAACTGGTTCAGTGGATTCTGGTAGCGCCCCCAATTTCGGTTCATGGCATTTGGCGATCGTCGCCGGTAAAACAAGGGAATCTGATTGCTCACCTGTCGGGTTCGCAGAGGTGAGCGATCCCCTCCGACTAGGATCCCAGTTCATCATGTAGCTCAAGTCAATTCGGGAAACCTTCACTTTGGGTTTGGTGTTGCTGTCTTTCGCAGCCTTACTTTTTCCGGACTGCACAACTTGAGGCTCACTTTTCTCATCATCTGAATCACTCAATGTGTTGATCTCTTCAGGAGTAAGACGTTTCGCTCCGCCCGTCAGCCCCACCGGCTTCAACCTAGGCACCTTTGACAGCAATCTGTTGCGAGTTTTCTTGGCTGCAGCCTTGGCATCGTTTGCACTGGGGTTGGACTGCGCTGTCCCTTCCTTCTGAGATATAGCGGCTGACTTGAACTCTAGCTCTACGACACCAGCTTCCGCAGTATGATTCTGACTCATCACTTGCCGTGATAAACTCGACGGGCCATCGCGAGACACCGTTTTCAATTCATTTTCCAGTGAAAGGCTCACTGTTCCAGCTGACATATTGCTATCTTCCAACATCGCTTTTTCATCGGTTTCATGGTTCTCGGCAAACGCTCGTCCCTTCGGAGATACAGCTTGACGACGAGCACGCTTCCGAGATTCGGTTGGCAACGGTGGGACCAGCGATACGCGCTTGGCATGACCTTGCAATGGGGAACCACTGGGAGCGCACCCTACCAGCGATTCACGTTGTGACGAATCCACTTTCTTATCCAATTGGTCAAGTTTCATCAGGGTAGTGCGCAATATTTCGATGGGTTCCGCACCGTTTTCGATGCCACTATTGATGACATCAATTGCCCTTGACACATTGAAGTTGCTCTCAAACTTGGCAAAAGACACATAAAACGACGAAAGTTTGGCGCCGAATCCTTGATTCTGTATAAGCCGATAAACCGCTCTCGCTTCTTCCGGGGACGCGTACTTTGCTTGAGCCTCGGCGTAGGACAACCAAATTTGCAGAACTTCCTCTTCGTTCCCCGTAGAAGTGTTATCGAGCAGCGAGAATCGAGCCTTCGCGCGTCGATGAAGACGCATCAGATCACCGTGAGAAAATGAATTGTCGGATGTCTGACTTGCATCAATTTGCATGCATGCGACCTTTAGTGCACGACACCACGCGGAAGGATCGTCTGAAAGCGGGCCGTCAACAATTTGTTGGCAAAGCTGCAAATGCTCACGACTAGTCTTGGCGGAAAGACAGAAGAGAGTCTGAACAGTTTCTCCTGTGCGAAGAATGCGCCCCGGTTATATTGTGAAGACTGGATGCCAGGACTCCTGAAGACATCGTTGCCATTCTCCTGCAGCGGCTTTCGCCGACTCTGGGAGTTGCTCGTTTTGCACGATTGTCTTCAACCGATATGGCGTCTCAGTCACATTCTCTTTATCTATCGGTAGACCTTTTGAAGAGGGTAGTGGGGAATCATCGGGAATTGTTTCATGGAGCGCTTTACCGTAGATTGTTCTGCCATGGTGGATTGACCGTTTCTTTTCGTCACACGGATTTTGGATTTCTCGAATTTGAAAAAAGGTGGTGCGGGTATCCTCTACTCGTAGTAGAGAAGTACTACGAGTATGTATATAGTACAGTACTGGTAAATGTTTTTAGCCATACTTTTCCTCTGCATGTGGTGCTACTGTATGATAATTGTAGGGTGTGACGTGTGACGGACAGCATCGTACCTGGTACGCCACTATTGTCTATATCCATGTATTTCCGGATGTACATATAACATATATCCACTATCCATATATGATTTTACTCTTTACAGTATGACATAAGTATCGGGTTAAGATCGTACTTGGAGTACCAAGTACTACCAATACTGTAAGTAGTCTACTACAGCACCCGTTACTACCGGTAGATAGTCGAAATCAATGAAAACACCTTAAGAACAGGAATACCTCCAGCCTCCAGGTCAGTTATGAAGCTCTATTAAGAAGAGCACATTGACATATGCAAAATGCCGAATCCCAACTTTCACAGCTCATCGTCGTCATGCTCATCATCCACGTCGTCGCAACCGGATTCCAGCAGAGCACAGCTGCTTTGAGGATCTACCGGTACGTGACATTCTTGTCGTGATTCATCTAGGCATACCAGCTCCTGTTCAATGATTTCGAAATTTGGACTTATTCACTGCGAAACCAATTGAAGTCCTTGGTTTCGCGAATCACTGTGTCCCCGGAGGTGCATAAAAGGTGATATTCGAAGAATCTTCTATAATTGGCCCTGATCCAACTGCAACTTTACATCGTAAATTGTTGGTTTCGTGAATTCGGAGCTGGCGACAGCTCGCTGTGATTGTCGAAGCTGTACATGATGAAATGTGAATAGCTCCGTCTATTCGCGCGCTACAGGTAACAGTACAATCTACAAGATTGATGAGGTGAAGCAACTGATAGCGGACATCACTGGATTGGACGGTTTAGCTAGCAAATGGGCAAGCGGCATGGCATGACAATGGAAACTTACGTTGATACGTGGCAACGATGAAGATTCTGTAGAACCAGAGACGTCGATCCCGTGGAATCAAGGTTGAGAGAGTCGACTTTCCCATCGCCAAAGTTAACACTAACACCAATGTCAAGGAGCTCGACGACAACTGCGTCGTTGAGGTCTTGAATGCACCTCCCCTTCGTTACCCCTGTTTTCAATTGGTATATTTTCGTTTCCTCTTTCATTATTAACTCTTCACCCATCGCTGCATTTTGTTCCTTCCACGCAGCTCTATATCTCGAGAAGACGAACCGCGTTGGCGGGCACGCAATTTCTCGAGCATTTTGCAGCCTTTGCGCACATGCAGAAAATTCGCTATGTAGGAGGCGCAAATCGGAAACTGGTAGTTCCAATTTGATCAAGGCGGCCTTTTGCATGGCCTTCAAGTCTTGTTGGAGAGTCTCCAACTCTTGAAGGGCTAGCTGGCGTTCCGCGGCAATCAAATACTCATGATTATGTCGTTCCACTCGAGTGTTCCACAGTGCCAACTCACCACGAAGATAAGCCCAAAAGGAATTTGCATCATTTGTTTTGGTATGCTTCCGGACTGCCGCTTTTCGTGCCTGTTGGTTCTGAAGGAAGCGAGTCTCGGGGTCTGTCATTGTCATGACAAGTTGTGTGGTGGTGTGGCGGGAATGGACAGCGAGTCCCGGTGCCACGCATTGTTCGAGGTCGGATATCGTGCAGCATGTACATGTATCATCAAAATTTCTACGGACAAGTCTGTAGAAAGTAGTGCTGCCTACGATTGCATGCGGATTCCATTTAGAATGCATATCAGAGACGGGAATTTCTGAAAATATCAAACCCATGGGTACCCACGTAAAGCTACGCTCACGGAAGTACCAGCCCAAACCCACCCAGAACCCATACGATCTACCAAGACCTACACAAACCCACCCAAACCCAATAGTTAGTACTGGACTAGATGGTTCTACTACTACCGGTAGCAAACATCTAGTGTCATTTTATGCTATGATTTGCCGGCCCACCCAGACCCACCCATGAAATCCTGAGCTCACCCAAAACCCACCCTTAACCCAATGGGTTTGGGTGGGCCGTGGGTTTGGGTGGGCTGGGTTTGAAATTCCCGTCTCATGCATATCCTCCGCGTACATGAGTTAAGTACAGCAAACAACGATAGACGAACTATAACGGACGAGTTAGGATTGTGAGCCCATGTGTACTCCACGGGCCTTACTGTACTACTGGCTATTGCGTACTGTAGACCGTCTACCTTTTGTCAGTCCCCTCGAACTAAGATGGGCACGTTGGACATGTTAGGTCGCCAGAGTAGACGATGATCTGAACGCCGAGATTTAGCAAACACCGCATGGGCATGCAAGGGAACCCTTAATAACCTTCGGACCTCGTCGGAGGGGGAACATCAAGCGTGATCAGTAATATCGTATAAGATGAGACCAACCAAATGATCTCTCTTCTGTCCACCCGGGATAATCTTAGTACATAGATCAGCGGGATTATCGTGTGTCGAGATGTGAGCGGTGATACATTCGCCCATCGCGACAGCCTCACGCACGGCGTGATAACACACAGAGTTTGACTTTTTCTTCAATGTAGACTCTGGACGTTGTGTGTTATGTATGACTGACATATTGTCACCGTAAATCATAGATGGACCGTCAATAGGTACACCCATCATTCGTAATTTGTACCGGAGTCCCCAAAGCTTCCATGCCGTGTTTCATCGCGACGAATTCGGCACCAAACACACTGGTTTCAATCGTTGCCTGCTTCTTCGAGTGCCAAATTATCGGCGACATGTTGAGGTATATTAGGAACCCAGTCCTCGAACGTCGAGTACGTTGATCATTCGCATGATCCGAATCGACAAATAGTCGAATATCCACATCTTTGCCTCGTGGCGGTGGTGCATTAGGTGGGATTGCTTCCGTCACATTCCCATAAAACGATTTCCAGTCACATTCCTTGAAGGCTGAACGATCGATGTCCGGATACGTCGGATCGAAGACAATCCTAGCATTATGCTTCTTTTCAAGGTGGTTGAACAAATGAAACACAGCTTCAAGGTGCCCGTCACGTGGCATGATCAGGTGCGACGCAAGTTCCGACACTTCCGTTATAATATCGACTCGGCCCAACTCGACGCACCAACGTAACACTCCGATCTGCGACTGATAAAACGAAGCCTGTTCAGACGATAGCTCTGGTGTCACGTCCAACTCGGGTGCATAATTCAGCGGGAACGGGCCGGATGATCGCTTTGCCCATTTACGTGTCGGAAAGTGTCTCGCGTGAAATGCCTTGACGTTAGCAACCGCGGCTGGATGTACTTGCTAGAGCTCATGCCCCACGCAACCACTCCATTCTGTAACGTCACCGGTCGCAACTTTGCCCCAAGATAATACTCTGGATCTCGCATCGACCCAGCCTTCGTCTTAAAGAAGTAGTCAATCTCCCTTAAGGCCTTGAGTCCATCGTGATGGACAACCAGTATGTCATCCACATAGAGTAAACAGTAGGCATAGTAGCGGTAGTTATCCTCCTTCCGAACTTCCGGTTTCATCCACAAATCATGGTCCGCCTTGCACGGTTCCCATCCCAGGTGCCTCATACAATCCGCGAGATGGTTCCTGAATGACGCGCCCGCGGATTTTAATCCGTAAAGCGCGCGGACGATGATGGCACGCTTACCAGCGTCCTGTCCAAATTCTGGCCCCAATTTGCACCAAATCCTTTCCCCAACTGGTGCGGTGAGATATGCATTTTCAATATCTGCGGTTTTGACTTCTAAGTCATTCAGCGCAGCAAGGGTCAGTGCAATCCGTACCGATTCACGAGATACGACGCTGGCATATGTCACTGTTGCCGACGGCGGTACCGTCATGTGCCCGCCTGCAACAAGTCGTGCCTTGCGCTGGAAATCTTCCATCTTCACATCAAATACTAGGTGGCAACGCATCTCTTGAAACGTCGGCGGCGGGTCCTTCCCTTCCTCCAGGATTTCAAACGCCACCGGACCTTTGACATTTCCTTACGAACCGCATCTTGCCAGAGTGTGTTTCCATTCTCTCTGTCGATACGGATGCAATCTTCATACGTCTTGGGAACTTCGATCCCAAACTTGTGTGTTCGTTTGTGGTAGCGCTTGTTCACCGCGGCAATGATACGGTTCCGACGCCTAAGGGTATAGGAACCCACCATGCAAACGCAGCCTCAGAGTCAATTCCATGGGCCACCGCATATTCGGCAACTTCGATTGGATTCGATTCCTTCACGTCGGCTAAACGCTCCCACGAGGTCGTACCATCCTTCCACTCTATACATAAGCGCCAGCCCTTCGTCGTCTGTCGCATTCGACGATTCGAACCCCGAGTGATCCACATATCGGACTTCGCAATCGCAGAAGCATCTTTCCGATGGTCGACGATGCCCGATAGCAGTAGATATTGATTGCCCTCGAGTCACATTGCGAGTACATGTTCTGCGCGATGATGTTGGCAGCAACCTCAGTCTTTTCTCCGTGCGGAAATTCTACCTCGTACGTACGTGTATCGAGGATCGGGTTGGCATTCGCCTTCCCACGGAGCGTTCCATCCGAGGACCGCTTGCGACCGCGAACGGTGGCCGTCATCATTTTGTCTCCTATCGGCAGGATACTTGAGCTCCGACATATTGATCATACGTATCGTCGTCGGCCTCATCAATATCCGGAACAAAACGAAGTCCATCGTCATCTCGCCGTCGCTGTATGGTTCATATATCGGCGTTCCGAGATCCTCGAGCTCCGGGTCATTTACGAAGTCCTCATATTTGAACGCGTCACCAAGAGCCTTGTTCACGGACTCGGTAAACTTTTCCCGCTCCCTCTTCATCGTCTCATCTGACATTTCGTCAGGAGTTAATGACCTGACAGTAGAGCGATAAACCACTTGCCCGTTTGCCTTGAGTATCTTCCTCGTCATCGCTGGTCCGATATCGATTGCTGGGCCAAGGTCTCTACCTAGCACCATTTTGTCGTCAGGGTACGTGGCCACTGTGTCGCGAAACATCACCCATTCATACCAACTGAAGAGCGCCAGTGCGGAGATGTCGGCCGTGTTACCCATAACGATAGTTTCCGGCACTTGCCCATCAAGTTTGTAAATGTCGTGGGCAGAGGGAACGCACGTACGCTTCCCTCTCCAGGCAGTGATCCCACAATCGCTTCGGTGACCTTGAGCGAACCATCTGGCGTCCGACGCCTTTCTTCAGCTCACGTATCGCGGATTCAGCCGAGTTCGACCAGGGAGAGTACGGTTCAGTCTGTTTTACCCTTGCGCCAGCCTCTCTGCACTTCCGACGGAAGTTACCCAGCAGTTGTTCCTTGAGTTATCCATGATCAGCGTGTTTGGGACCCCTCACGTTGGAAGAGTAATGAAAGGCCCTCGTGCGCTTCGCTTTTCTTACGCATGGGATACGCTCGGGTCCAACCATCCGGAGTTGCGAAGATCTGAGCATACTTGTTATTCCTCGAGCTTACGGTGTTCGACTCGAGGGTGTCCGTAAAACAGTCGATCGGGAGCCTCCGATATCGCAATTGTCGGTCGTTTGTCCTGAACCTCCGAGTTAGGCTCGGGTGGAGCAATGTTCGAATACCGCGTTGCGTTGTCGCCTTCACGGTTCGACGTGCCGCGTTCATGTCAATCCCCAACCCGCAATCTGTTCAGCATCGAATTGCCTCCCAGGGAAGCTCTCACGGTCCGTATTGCAATTCCTGATGAGGTTCCTGATAATGCGTCATCGTCAAACACAACAGAAATGCCTAGAGTGATATCCCAACGCCGTCGAGTTCGGAGTTACGCGTCTTCCCATCAAAGATGTGTTGGACACTACACAGAGGCGGTTGGCCAGTGGGAGGTTCTACCCCAATTCGGTCCCCTGTGTCCGATACATATTTGAGGAGAGCGTCTTCCTGTTCGGCATAACGGGATCGTGCGGGTCGTAGTCGGGTGCCTCGCTCGTGAGAATAATGTGGGGCAGTTGATCATATTCCTCGCGTGTCGGTTTGCGGGTTGGAAACGACGAGGCTACCCCGATGATCGATAATGGTATGACGTACGGTGTGTCCGATTGTTCGATCGGAATTACCAACGAATGCGTAAGCTCAGTAGGTTGGTCAGTCAAGAAACGTGGAACATCGTTAACCTTGACGTCATTCAGTCGGAGCTGCATCGTAGAGAGTAAATTGTGTGATAAGTCGGGGATATAAATAGCCTGATTCACAATTAAGATGACGGTTCGCCCTGTCACAGCGTCATCGTGCGAGTGCTCCGGAGACCGTTCGTAGGTCTTTAGCTACCGGACCATTTGGGTCGTACCCGAGACGTTTATCGGTCGATCATAATCGTGCACTAATAAGGCATTACGGCCGATCGCACATTGATCGGCGTGAGAGTCAGGTCAGTTCGTGACTCCATCACCGACGTGTCGATCACACTAAAGGTCCGAAGAGTCGAAACGTTGCGTGCAGCCATGGCTGGCACTACAACTGTGGCCTGCGTGTCACTTTGACTTAGTCGTCTGCCGTGTCAGGGACGCATTAGTACGATTCGTCCCGGACGCAGACTTGATAGAACGGGTTGCGTCTCATTGGACGACTCGGTTGCCACCGATGCATCGTCGGCGTTGATAAGATCGGTCTTAGTGATTTGCTTGGCGAGCTGCGCAACAGAACGATTCAGTGCCTTTAAGTCCTTGGCCATCGTCTTGGGTTTGAACTCACCCCCAGACTTAGACTTTGAGTCCTTGCCGGTTTTGCTATCCTTCGCACCGGGAGTATGGCCACGCTTCTTACGTTTCTCAGGCAAGTCCTTTTTCTGGGCGGAGGTCAAGGCAGCATATTCCGCTTTTGTGTAGTAGCGGTCTTCAGCTTCGTCGCGCTTGCGTTTGTTACCGCTGTGGACCTTGACCTCCGAAATGTTCACGTTGCTTGACTACCTTTCGCCTCGATGCCGTCTGCTTGATGAAGTCCTGATATAGGGTAACACAAGCATCGAAATCGTTTCGAAGAGCTGCGTCAGACATGATTCGTGTCTTTACAGAATCGTACTTGTCAGTGCGAATGCCGTCCATCAAGTATCGGACTTTAGAACGGGCGTCAATCCCACTGTAACCGTATTCAACAAGCCCCTCGAGAATCGAGTGCTGCTGTTTATGGACATTGATATATTTTTCAAAGTCCCATCTGCGCTGTTCGCCATTGTAGACGGTCGATTGGAGCTTCTGCTCGGCCTGGGTTGCCATGTTATCGACATTATTGGGCCCCAAGTAATGAGTCCACAATGCAAGGTACGCCATCCTGCCGTCACGAGTTCGTTGAGCGTCTTTCACGTACGTCCAGCACGAGTTCTCGCGAGTGATTCGCGCAATGATCTCCCAGACTTTCTGCCGGTTGACAAGATATGTCGGGTCGGGGTTGCGTACCCCGCCGCGGTAATCCTGAAGTGAGGGGCGCGAGCGATCATCTCGTCCTGGACCGTCGCGTACCCACCCTCGGGCTCAACCGTAGGGACCGCCTCATCTTTACGGACGACGTATGCCAAAGGGATCATTTTATCACCGAGGTAGGAGCGTAGGTATTCGTGAATCGCTTCCATTGTTTTAGGCCAATCCTTGGCGTTAATCACAGGAAGATCGTCGGATGCCTTCCATGTGTCTTCGTAATCACGTAGCTCACGAATCGAACGAATATTTTCGAGCGTCACATCCGCTGGTGTAACGGTCCTACCAATGCGGACTTGATGCCTAAGGTAGAAGGCCGCGAGCTTCAAATTCGTTTCGGCTCTAGCGTTTACCTGAATGCCAGGGTTGGGGACAGCGTTCCCAGCTGCGTTGACTTGTCCAGGGATGACACCACCTGGGCGACGAATCAACTTGGCTAGGTTAGAGATCTCGTCGTCAGACAAGAGTCTGATTTCTTCCAGAGAGTCAATACCCTGCTCGTCAGTGATGGCCTGAGCGGCAGCATCAAGAAAGCCAATGCGAACGAGAGCGGTGCGGACAGCGGCAGGTTCCATGGTCGTAGTGAATTACCAGTTTGGATAATCTTGTGGTATCAGATCCACGTTCGCTCTTGCTACCTTTACATGGGTAGCTCACGGATGGGACGGTATCCGTGTCAGTTAGATTTTACTCCGATTAAGATAAGTAATTGTGTTACTTAATACGTATATGTCGTACATTTGGTATCTATCTCCAAAATGTCGATATCGGTTTACCCGGATGGATCGGGAAGGAAATAGAGCGTCCTCTGAATCCTCTATAATGCAGTATATCCACGGTAGGATCCGTTGGATGGATATACGTATCCTAGGCCAATGTACCATCCACATTTAAGGTGCACCAGGATAAGGCAGTTCAACGCATGCCCAGGCACGCAACTGTTTCATCATGGTCATGACTCATGAATCCGGCATGATGACGGCTGCCGACGGCCGTCGTTGATCAACTGTTTAACCCATTTCCAAATGGTTCATTCCAGACGTATAGGCAAAGGTCCGACGCGACCAATGTGAGCTA